>JADBJO010005793.1:145864-151397 GCA_016801955.1 Conus betulinus | reverse complement strand
CGGCATGGGGAAGGGGTATATGGAGGCGTAGGCACAAAACCTGTGCTGGGACGGTTTGCTTGATTTCTGTCTTAGCTGCTTTTGTATTGTCAGCGGAACAGTTTATAGTCCAAGTGCAACAAGATGTACCGAAGCATCATTTTGCTTTATTCTTTAAGTTCTCTCTCTCTCTCTCATGGCACACACACACACACACACACACACACACACCATTGATAGAACAACAGCCAGCCAAATTCTACTAAGATGTCTCAGCCAGCAGACTAAAGCTGACTCCAGACATACAAAAACACATGGTTCTGTTTTCAAGACAAAGTTTGATGGTCCTATATATAATGAGGGGTTTTATATATTTGCATTTTCAAGCACTTTTTTTTTAATCCATTTGAAAAAAAAAAAATTTTTACTCACTTCTCCCACTTTCCCCTCCACCCAGGGAGGGAGCTCTTTTGGTCTATATAAATCTT
This sequence comes from Conus betulinus, assembly GCA_016801955.1. NCBI lineage: Eukaryota > Metazoa > Mollusca > Gastropoda > Neogastropoda > Conidae > Conus > Conus betulinus. The sequence continues at coordinate 150,930 of JADBJO010005793.1, read as the reverse complement.
TGGAAAGTTATGATTTTACAAAATGATGGGTGCATTGCTTGCCTGCATTTTTTTGCCCCGCTCTACATTTTTGTTGAGCATTATCCATCAACATTTATTGCATTTTCTGCTGTGTAATAAATGTGCTTATACATCTATTTTTTGCCTCTGATTTTATATTGTATTCTGAATGTGGAGCTCATATTTTCACTGTGTATTCAATTACACTCATTTTTTGTGTGTGGAAGATGGATGCAACTCATTTTGTTTTATTGTTATGTGTGTGAGAGAGAGAGAGAGAGAGAGAGAGAGAGAGAGAGAGAGAGAGAGAGAGAAGAAATAGGAAAATTATTGTGACCCACAAAATCACAGGAAGTATTCTCAACATGTTTATTATTTTCACAACCATCTTTACAACATAATTTCAACCTTAAGAACAGACAACCATAAAGAGCTGTGCTTTCACTCGTGGAAAACACTTATTTTTTTTTAACATCTGTAGACAGATATACTTATTTTTTCTGTGACTAAAAATAAACATTGTAAATCATCTTTGTCCATAGTGCTTTTCATCCATTTTGAAGTAGGCCTAGTGAATTTTAGTCATATACACTTAATGAAATATTGGTAATCAATGTCTGATGAATTATAGGTCAGTTTATCATTATATGCACAGACATAAATTTGGAAGACGTGCAACTATTAACTACACATCTTAGTGCAGGAAAATATGTTGAGGCTTAAATCAATGTGACAGATGTCGAAAAAACAATGTAGTTTCAAAATTTCTCTTGGTAGGAACCAAAACATATCTCATGTGACTGTTTTCACAGTATTCAAGATATAGCAGTTTCTGGGATAGTTTCCAGTTTACATTTTCTTTCTTTTTTCTTAAATTATTCAACACATTTTGATGAGAAACGAAGCTTTCCTTTAGTCACAATGATATGAAATGCTGATAAATTATTTACATCATAGCTACAAGCAAAAAAAAAAAGTACAAATCAAGTAAATCTCAACAAAAGGATAAAAACGGCAAGAAACTGAAACCGGTACAAGACATTCCTTACAACAAATCATTTTCACTGAGCAACAAAAAAAAAATAATCTCTTGCTGTGTCTGGACCTTACAAAGTTCTTCAAATTATGGTGAGCCCTAGAATACTGACATGCAACAGATCACTAGAGAGAGAAGCTTTAAATACACACATTGCACAAATTCCCTTTCCTTTCTCCTCTCTCTCAACATCTCATGATCTTCAGAGGTCTACAGGATACCACAAAAATGCCAACAATCAAATACATGCATGCAATTACAAATGCCCCAAACAACAAGCATCATCTGTGCTTTTCATCATCCTTCAATAATAAAAGATGTTACTGACACAATTTCGGATCTTGAAGCAGTACTTGATATGGACAGGTATCAACTAACAGAAAACTATTCAAAGCGATAGCACGAGCATGGGAATCCAAATATGTACAAACACACATGGACAGTATGCACACATCAATTAACACATGGTCACACACACACACACACACACACACACACACACACACACACACCTTTGAAATGATCACAAAGAATAAACAGAAATGATAGTACTTTTTTTATGTGTAACACAGACTGACTAAATGTCACTTTAAAAGAAAATCATTGGGCTCAAAGAGAAAGAAATAGACTTACCTAAGTTAACCCTTATGTGCTGATCCAGATAGAAAATAAAATCACAAACCAAAAAGGTCAAGGTTGCTTTTTTTATATTTTCATTTGTATCTCTTCTTTCTCCTTCTTTTACTCTCTACTTGGGCTGTTTCAAAAAAAAAGGAAGGGGCGGGGGGTGGGGGTGGGGGTGGGGGGTGGGGAATCAGGAATGAATGAAATTCACATTGAATGAGAATGACCAGAAAATGACCAAAGAAATGTATTAAATAAGAATGACCAGAAAGCAACCAAAGAGATATATTAAACACAAAGTCTGCATGGAACTTGCTTACAAACTTATGAAACACAGGAACAGCAGACTAACCATCTCTTAAGTGCACAGTCATTTCATGATTCAAGTCCAAATTTCAAACCCGCTCAACAAACAAATGCCCAAAATTGTTCTTCCGCCAGCAAATTCCCCAAAGTGCAGCACATAATTTCAATACAAGCACAACACACTGCAGGAAAAAAACACACAAAAAACCAAAATCACAGCCAAACATCTACAACTTTTGTCACTTCCATAGTGACAGCTGAGGTTGTTCTCCTCCGCCACGGCCCCCTTGTAATTGGTGTTCAGGGTCGTCAGCCAGAACGTCCCCCATCATGGCTGCCTGCATGTAGCGGTCATTTTGACCCCCGCCGCTGGGCCTGAGTATTCCGCCTGTCACAGACAACACAGACTGTTGGTCAGATGAAGAGAGAGTATTTCATCTGTCACAGACAAGACTGATTGTTGGTCAGATGAAAAGAGAGTATTTCATCTGTCACAGACAAGACAGATTGCTGGTCAGATGAAGAGAGAGCATTTTACCTGTCACAGACAAGACAGATAGTTGGTCAGTTGAAGGGAGAGTATTCAGCCTGTCACAGACAGGACAGATTGTTGGTCAGATGAAGAGAGGGTATTTCATCTGTCACAGACAACACAGATTGTTGGTCAAATGAAGAGGGATTATTCGGCCTGTCACAGACAAGACAGATTATTGGTCAAACGAAGAGAGAGTATTTCATCTGTCACAGACAAGACAGATTGTTAGTCAGATGAAGAGAGAACATTTTACCTGTCACAGACATGGCAGATAGTTGGTCAAATGAAGAGAGAGTATTTCATGTTACAGTCAAGACAGATTGTTGGTCAGATGAAGAGAGAGTATTCAGCCTGTCACAGACAGAGTCAGATTGTTGGTCAGATGAAGAGAGAGTATTCAGCCTGTCACAGACAGAGTCAGATTGTTGGTCAGATGAAGAGAGAGTATTCAGCCTGTCACAGACAGAGTCAGATTGTTGGTCAGATGAAGAGAGAGTATTGGGCCTGTCACAGGTAAGTCCGGATGTTAGTCAAATGATGACACCTAACATGGGTTACAATTGTCACAGGAAAAAAAAAAAACAGACGACTGGTCAACTGAGAGAACTAAGATGGATCACCACTCCTCTGCCCTGTTGCCCATGATCGAGGCTAGAGGGCTGTGCAGGTCCCTGGCTGCCCAAGTGGCTGTGTCGCTACACCACTCTGACCTGCCATCAAGGGACAGGGGGATCCAAACTTTGCACAGGTTATACCGGCTCGAGTCCACTCACTTGTCAGGTTCACACACACACACACACACACACACACACACACACACACACACACACACACACTCTCACACACACACACACACACACACACACACACACACACACACACCCTGCAGCACACGACCAACGCTTCTGGCAATGGACTCACCATTTTAATGCCATAACCAGGCTGGCTGGCTGTATTCTGGGCTGATCCCTGCAACAATGCACCATGCAGCGTCCACAATGAAATGCACTGACTGTTGACGTTGGTAGTCAGCCACCCTGGATGGCTGGGGTCTACATGATGAGAATGAACTGAACTACATGATGAGAATGAACTGAACTACATGATGAGAAGGAACTGAACTACATGATGAGAATGAATTGAACTACATGATAAGAATGAACTGAACTACATGATGAGAATGAACTGAACTACATGATGAGAAGGAACTGAACTACATGATAAGAATGAACTGAACTACATGATGAGAATGAATTGAACTACATGATGAGAAGGAACTGAACTACATGATGAGAATGAATTGAACTACATGATGAACTGAACTACATGATGAACTGAACTACATGATAAGAATGAACTGAACTACATGATGAGAAGGAACTGAACTACATGATGAGAATGAACTGAACTACATGATGAGAAGGAACTGAACTACATGATAAGAATGAACTGAACTACATGATGAGAATGAATTGAACTACATGATGAGAAGGAACTGAACTACATGATAAGAATGAACTGAACTACATGATGAGAATGAACTGAACTACATGATGAGAAGGAACTGAACTACATGATAAGAATGAACTGAACTACATGATGAGAAGGAACTGAACTACATGATGAGAATGAATTGAACTACATGATGAACTGAACTACATGATGAACTGAACTACATTATAAGAATGAACTGAACTACAGGATGAGAATGAACTGAACTACATGATGAGAAGGAACTGAACTACATGATGAGAATGAACTGAACTACATGATGAGAATGAATTGAACTACATGATGAACTGAACTACATGATGAACTGAACTACATGATGAGAATGAATTGAACTACATGATGAGAATGACTTGAACAGACTGTTGGCATTTTACTTTATCCTTTGAACCATTGAAACTCATGGATAATTTTTTTTTTTTTTTTTCATTTTTCTGCTTCATGTTCCATTTCCTCAATTCATGGATTTTTTTTTTCTGCTTCATCTTCCATTTTGTAGTGTGGCATTACTCCTGTGCCAGTCATTCTGGCTTCCACACACCAGGTCACTCTGTCTCAATCTCAGTGCCAAGAGTTCAAAGGAATCAATCAGCATCAGTCTGTCACAAAACAATCTATCAGAGAAGACGCTGCACTGCTGGTAAGTCAGTTTGATGATGTTCAATGGTTCCTGTTCTGGTTCAAACACACATAGGAAGCCATCTATTTGCCCCTAATGGCTACAGTAATTGCTTAGTCATGGAGTCAGTGCAAAACCAAACAAAACAAAGCAAAAAAAAAAAAAAAAAAAAAGGACAATAAGGATGTCACAGATGCTGCTGTGGAGTCCCAATCCAGTTTGAAACTTCATGTCAAAACTGTACTCTATTCTTCCAAGCATAATACATCCTGGTGTTAATCAGGCCCAGGAGATACAGGTACCTGCAGTGATTGCAACAAAATTTGAGGCACCCTGTCAGAAACACACATGCAGCCATGAAGTGAATGACAACTGGACAGAGTGGTGAAAGTCTTCTCATCTAAGCCCACAGCACATCCAGCAACTGAAAGCAAGAG
>JADBJO010005793.1:135864-140864 GCA_016801955.1 Conus betulinus | reverse complement strand
AAAAAAACTCACACATTAGCTCACTTTTTTTTTCGAATCATGATCTGATTAGAACTAACAAAAAACAGATCAATCAGCCAGCTTCTGTGTAAATTGGTCAGTTTATCTGTCTTTTCATTTCATAGTCTTTTTATCAGTCATGGAAACTGTGTTTTATCCTTTTTTATCCTTTTATCAATAAGATGATCAGCTGATCCCTCTATCATTAAACCAATCTGAATTAATGTTCATGAATCAAACATCTCTGAAATCAACAATTCAAGGACTGTAAATAAGAAGAAAACACAGAGAATGGAACCAATTAACGTAGTCAAACACATTGCTGCATTTCATCAAGATAAATCTTTGACAAAAAACATGAAAACACTGCAAACAAATGACTTTAAACTGAGAAACACACACACACACACACACACACACACACACACACACACACACACACACACACACACACACACACAAAATAACATGAAAACACTGCAAACAAATGACTTTAAACTGAGAAACACACACACACACACACACACACACACACACACACACACACACACACACACACACACACACACACACACACACACACACACACACACACACACACACACACACACACACACACACACACACACAACACACACACACACACACACACAATCAGAAAGAAAAAAAAAAATGTAGATGGGGGAAACAACAAACACATGCAATAAAAAAAATGAAAAGGACAATAATAAAAAAAAAGGCTGTAAGCTCTGAATCTGTGGGCACAGTAGAATAGCCAGTTTGTGCATGTGCTTGTATGTGTGTGCAAATGTATTATCCATGTGAGCTTGAAAACATTCTGCGTTTCTGAGAGAACCATTCAACCAGTCAGGATACCAACCACCATGCCAGCCATCAAATCAGCCAGACAATGAACCAAATGATCAATCACACAGATTTAAACAACGCTTTGTAACCTACTTGTCCCAGTCTGCAGAAGATGTTGAGCTATGTCCTTGATTCCCCAGAAGCAGGCTGAAACACACAGTACCACAAGTGCACATTGATGGCTATTGTCTGCATAGCTCATATACATCAACTTAAGTTATGTACAGGATATATTCTGAACGTTCCCCAAAAACAGAAGCGACCTCCAAAAATTCTTTAAAAAAAAAAAATGAGTCTCTAATAGCAGGAGTGTTTGTTTAGAGGCAAATCTCATGTCTATGAAATGCTCTATACACTAAAAATCTTTACAGAGAGGGAGATCTATTTGACAGATCTTTCTTTCAGTGTAAGGGGTAACACAGGCTTGTAGTCACATGATTAGAGTGTCTGAATGCAGAACTGACAGTTGTGAGTTCAAACCATGCATCGAGAAAGATTTTCCTTTTTCAAACTGAAAACCCATAAACCCTCTCCATCCATTAGTGTACTTCAGTTCCATCCTTCATCCCCTCAAAAAAAAAAAAAAAAGTAAAATAAAGTTCCAAAAACCACTAACTATAAATGAGTGTTGAAGAAGTGTAAACTACTGAGCACCAAAAGCAGATGTTAAACACATGCTATTTAATGAAATTAACATATATATGCATAGACACAAACAAGCACTTACACACACACACACACACACACACACACACATACACACACACACACAAACACACACACAAACTGCCCGTGTACACACACAAACATACATGCAAACTGACATGCGTGTGCATGCACATGCACACACACACACACACACACACACACACACACACACACACACATGCACACACACACACACACACACACACACACACACACACACACACACACACACACACACACACACACACACACACACACACACACACACACACACACACACTTGTAACCACATATAAATGCATGAAAGCACTCAAAAACATACACAAATGAACAGCCTTCTGTGCGTATTTACATACATAACACACACAAGTGCTTTTGTGCACGCACAAGCATTTACACTCAGAGACACACAGACGCAGACACACAAACAAATTCATTCACATGAATGCAAAAATTGTCACACCACCTCTACAACTGCTACAAATCCAGTGCCAACTGCTGCAGTTGTAATAGCTATTTCTGTCACTGAGCTTTATTGTCATTACTACAACATGTGAAATTTCATCAGTCCAAGCTGCAGAAGTTGAAAGATTGGAGGATGCGTAGTTCAAGTATGCCACCAAAAGGCCTTAGCTGCTAGCACATAAACCGTCAGTCAAAGCACATTGATTCTAACATGTACACAAAATTGCCATGCTCACTTCAATCTCTTATTGCCTAGGTTGCAGGAACATCAGCATCAGTAAAATATATTCCTAAACTTTTGTAATTATAAGTCTAAGCGAAACATCATGCATGCATCAATCAATTAGTGCTTAGAACCGGAATGGCTAAAACAACCAGAACGGCAGTGCTGCTGGTGCATCAGCCACAACTATTAGTTTTACCCTGTGAGTTAACTGATGGCATATATACAAATCTTAAGCTTACTTCCTTGTATATATCTCAGAAAAAAAATTATACTGATGTTTTCATCATCATTAAAATGAATGAGAAACAGAATCCTGCAAAAGAGCAGCCGAAATCATCAGGAAACACTGTGTTGGACACTTGTGATAAGGAAATGTGGTAATTAGCTTTGCCCGTGAACTCACCAATGTAAAGCTGGCTCTGCCTTGCCTCTGGACCGGACCCATCGATCTGAATGTTCTCTGTCAGGAACTGTTTGACAAGCTGCGACAGGGAGGTGGAAAACACAGTCAAAAACATTGTCTGCAGACAAAATTCTCACCTTCATTCCCTCCCCTGCTTTCCATCGACCATGCTTCCATTCATTCATACATGGATCCATCCACGCACAGACACACAAATACAGAGAGAGAGACACAGAGAGAGAGAGAGAGAGAGAGAGAGAGAGAGAGAGAGAGAGGAGAGAGAGAGAGAGAGAGAGAGAGAGAGAGAGAGAGAGAGAGGGAGGGAGGGAGGGAGAGAGAGAGAGAGAGAGAGAGGGGAGAGAAAGACAGAAAGACAGAGAGAAAGAGAGAGAGACAGAGTGTGTGGGTACAGATATAGAGATGTAGATATACAGTGTGTAGTGTGTGTGTGTGTGTGTGTGTGTGTGTGTGTGTGTGTGTGTGTGTGTGTGTGTGTGTGTGTGCATGCATGCGTGTGTGTGTGTGTGTGTGTGTGTGTGTGTGTGTGTGCATGTTCACATTTGTAAATATAATGTAAAATAACACATTAAATGGGGGGATGCATTCCTCAATTTGTACATAACAGCTTGCCATTCTGATGGTTTGATACCATGCAGTTAATCAAGGCTGAATTTGTTTTTAATGTCTTTGTGAAAAACCTCAAGGCTTTTTGCAATCTGACTGATCAGCTCTCAATGAAAGTTATCTCATTGTTTAAAGAATATACTTAATTTGTTGTATTCAACTGATATGCCGCTGGCATCGCTGATGGTTGGATTTCATGTGGATCATTCATAATGAACCTACTGATTGTCTGATAAAAAAGGAAGCAAGCAATTTTATTGTTAAGCTTTCTTATCACTTGGATGGCTGAAACAGCCAGCAGCCTCTCTGAGAACAAACCAAAATATGGCTAAACACACAAAACAGGTGCACAGAAATTCTTCTCTAACACCATCTGACCTAAAACTGATCAGTTAATTTTTTGTTTAGAATTGTGTCATTTTTAGGCAAAAAAAACACAGAAAGTGCACAAAACAGTACTCCCAAGAGGGTTATTAGCAGAGGGATGGCAATATAAACAAGAGGAGAAGGTGTGAAACTCGGACGTTTCTCAAAACAGAGAGCAAGGGACAGAGACAGACAGAGGGATCGGATGGATAGGGAAAAGGGCAAGACGTGTGTTGACTCTCCTAAGCATGGAAAAATATTGGTGTGTGACAGTATTGCGGAAGAGATTAACGCACACAGGGAGAGAACTTCCATGCATGTTAAAAGGCAGAGAACTGGGTCAGTCTGTAGCCGCAAAACAAGGTATGGACCCAGAAAATCCAAAAATGGTAAGAAACGAAATAATGTTATGACCTATGGTAGGAAATTTCTACAATTGACACATCAACTCACACAATATGATCCCTACAAACACAAAAGGAACTTAAGCGTGTGTTGAAGGAAGTTGCAAAAGGGGGTTCATCACCCATAGCGGCTAACCAAAGTGACCTGACCTCAGAGTATGGACTGTCCCACCCAAGTATTGATGGGTGAGAGGGAGGACGAAAGAACAATGGGAAACACAAACTTGTCATCTACCACTGGCAGAAATATGCTACATATAGTAGAACATGACTTGCTGACTGTTTTTTTTTTTTTATCCTCAGATACAAACAAAATCTTTTTGATAAAGGCTTGATGGTGTAATGACAGAGCTACTGAAATGGTCTGCGTTCAGGTTTAATTTGTGTTCTTCAGTATTGTGATATCATGAAGAATACTTGTAAATGTACCAGGCAGAGCAAAATCAGCTATTGAAACACATTTTACCCTAAACTTTGCACAAATAAAATATATACATATTCTTCCTCTAGAAGTTTACTAGTTGAAAATATGTTGCTGGTTTCAGATGTGCCTTTGTTTTTTATATATCTGAACTTTCATGATCTTCTCTTCTAACACCGGCCAGTCACCTTTTGTATAGCCTAGTCAGGCATTTGTAGTAAGGTTCTCCCTCCTGTGTGTGTGTGTGTGTGTGTGTGTGTGTGTGTGTGTGTGTGTGTATGCCTCTGCCTCTGCATTGCAGGCAGCTATGGTTGCTAAGAAAATACATCTTTAAGGTACTTGCAGAAAATTCTCTCCCTTACCCTCCCCCCTTTCTTCCAATCTGCTCATTCCTACCTATTCATTCATAAAATGTGTACCTGCACACACACACACACACACACACACACACACACACACACACACACACACACACACACACACACATGCATGCTTACACACACGGGTTGTGCTCAT
>JADBJO010005793.1:123364-130864 GCA_016801955.1 Conus betulinus | reverse complement strand
CTTTGGTTGTGATGGTGTACACATGGTCTTCCAATGTAGTTGACAGTCACCTGCAAAGTGCATGATGCTCAAATACTTAACAGCTAATCTAGTGTAGTACAATTGAAATAAGCTCGATCATAATAAGGTCGCAATGAGAACAGCAAGAACCAAGAGCGATTTTTTTTTGGTATGAAAAAATCGTAGACGTAACATAATTTTGGCATAATAAGAATGACATTTTGATGTGGCTCAACACAGTAATGGATAATAACAATTTGAACTCCACTAATCCAAGACCAAAAAACGTAGCCAACCAATGTAACTGCCATCTTTCACCTACTCCAGGTGCTCAATTATTTCAAGGCAACAGAATCATAGCGTCAAGTACCTGATCATCTCCCTTTTGTGCTAATGTGGAAAGATTCTCAATTGGAATTTTAGCAGTTTGCAGATGAGCTCTCAAGTCTCTCAGGACCGCATCCTCGTATTCGCCGGCCATTGCTGAGCGTCTATGCCTACCGTATAATCACTTCCGGGTCAGATAAATATCGTCTGCTTTGAAAAAAAAGTTTAGAATACGAAGATTTTCTTAAGCAACAGGCGAATTGCAGAGAGAAAAACTTTAATCAGACAGTTTGAATTTTTTTTTAACTTATTTAGTTGTTGTAATTACGGTTTAATTAAGAATCTGGCTCGTTTCCATTCACGAAAAAGTTCAGCGGAAGTTTATGAAAAAGTAACTTGCATTACTTCCCTTACCTTCTGCATATTTTTCAACGCACTGGAAAGGCTTCGATGCAAATTATTTCACTTGCCTACTGTCCATGGTTCAAGGTAATTTGATGAAATCTGAATTAAGTACTCATTTCATTTCAGTCGCACTTTGGTCAGATTGGTCATTAATTGTGCAAAATCAATTGTGAAGCCGTGTTTCTAAAAACCAGTTTTCGTCAGAGGCAAAGTTGTGCTAAGTTGTGGTAAGGAGAATGTAATATTAATAGTTTCAACTTTCACGTAACATATCTCCCCAGCCTTCTTCCCCCCCCCCCCCCCCCCCCCTTTCATTCTCTCTCTCTTTCTCTCTCTCTCTCTCTCTCTCTCTCTCTCTCTCTCTCTCTCTCTCACACACATATCTCCCCCAGCTTTCTCTCTCCCACCCTCCCAGCCTCTCCCCCCCCCCTCTCTCTCTCTCTCTCTCGATTTTCTGTTTTCGTTTCATTTCTTGTAATTTAAAAAGTACATGAATAAATTCAGTTAACAGGTTTGATTGAAAGACTACTTAACGGTAATGAAACTTGATCTTGTTTTTAAAGATTACATGAGTGTTTTTAGAAGCTCACGTGCTCATGAGCATGCCTCACAGTGTCACATCTACTGGTGCATATATTTGCCTCTCAGATTTATACTTCAGACTGTTTTTTTTTGATGAAGTTGCAGCAGAGTCTTTGATTCTTAAGATATTATGTATATGTGAAGGAGGAAAGAGTGGATGGACAGGAAAACTGGAAAGGGACTTACGTGAAGTGTCTGTGTGTGTATGAGCAACACACAGAAGCAGCACAATTACAAAATTACTCTCTGGCACACACACACACACACACACACACACACACACACACACACACACACACACACACACACACACACACACACACACACACACACACACACACACACACACACACACACACACACACAAGAAGAGCACAGTCGCAAAATTAATTTCTGGCACAAACACATATGCATACATACACACACACACACACACACACACACACACACATTCATGCACACACTCACACATCACAAACATACAAACATACACTCACACACACAGACACACACACACACACATGCACACTCTCTCTCTCTCTCTCTCTCTACATACACACACACACACACACACATGCACACACATATGCACACATATGTCCGCAAAAGCAGCCTGTAGATTACTCTATAGTCGTTTCGTGTATGTGTGTGTGTGTGTGTGTGTGTGTGTGTGTGTGTGTGAGAGAGAGAGAGAGAGAGAGAGAGAGAGAGAGAGAGAGAGAGAGAGAGAGAGAGAGAGTTTCTAGGCTTTTAAACCTTGAAATGTATTACAAACTTTCATGTAAGTCAAAACTGCATGTTTCCAGATTACAGACATGATATTTTCTTCTGTTCTTTCCTGGTGGTTTCAGGTGCCAGGAGCTGCTGACACTGGACGTACAGAGAATTGACTGGGGAAACTTTACAACTGGACACAGTACAAACTTTTGTGCTCTTGTTTCACTGGCAAGGAACTGCATCAGGCACCACCAGTTGGTTAATTTCTGATCATCAAGATTCTTTAGAGGGCTTTTTTTGTGCCACTGACTGTCAAATCAGAGCTTTGAAGAGACAAAAAAAAGGCGGTTTCTGTCAGTGTATAGGATCAGCAGTTGTTGAAGCATGTCTGGCTCCGAGGGGAAGGTTCAGTTTCAGGAGGTGCTGCCCAAGCAGGGGCTGGCCTATCAGGAGGACATGACCACCGTGGTGCTGTGCAAGCCCAAGTTGCTGCCCCTCAAGTCTGTGACCCTGGAGAAAATGGAGAAGATGCAGAAGGAGGCTATGGAGGAGGTGAAGACGCAGGAGCTGAAAGAACTGGGAAAGGATGGGGAGCTTTTTAAGGGATATTGATTGATGGATTGATGAGAGAGAGAGTGTGTGTGTGCGTGTGGTGCGTGTGTGTGTGTGTGTGTGTGTGTGTGTGTGTGTGTGTGTGTGTGGGTGTAAATAGTTTACTTGGTTTGGGATTTGTAATGGTATAGTGTGGTCATGGCATAGTGTGGTGTGGTGTAATGTAATTATTAGTGTATGGTGTAATGTGTCTGTGTGTTTGTGTGTTACAGTGTATGTGTGTGTGTGTGTGCGCGCGCACATGTGTGTGTGTGTGTGTGTGTGTGTGTGTGTGTGTGTGTGTGTGTGTGAGAGAGAGAGAGATTTGTCTCAGATCCTTGAAAGTCATTAGAAGTCTTTGAATGTTGAGGACCTCTTTTCAAAGACTAGAAAAAGTCCTTGAATTTTGGAATTAATTGCTTATAAAGACCTCAGAGCACTTGAAAGTGCTTGAAAATGAATATTTTTATAGACCAATGTAGATTTTGGTGAGGAAATAACAAATTAAACAAAGCATGAAAGATACATGGGAATAAATTAATTTTGTTATCTCCTGAATGTTAGCACATCCATGTCATCTTATTCTTACTGAATTCTGCTGAAGTGACTGTATGAAGCTACCAAAGAACACACAAAGGCTTGTATTTTCTGTACTACAGTCTGGAAATTTAAAGTTCTTGGAAAGTTCTTAACAAGTCCATGGATTTTTTTTTGGTTTCAAGGTCTCTCTGAACCCTGTCATTTATATCTTGAAAATGTCCAATTTCTGTTGTTCTATTAAACAAAGCGTGATTTGTTCTGGAGTCATTTTTTTAAGGATATCCATTGAATGGAGAAAAAGCAGAAATATGATTCCTATTGACCAGTTACACACATGCACACACACACACACACACACACACACACACGTGTGCGCATGCAAACACACGCACACACACACGCACATGCTGTATAGTGTTAACAAAGTAATGGATTGTCAATTATACATTTTGTAAGGACTGAAATATGGTACAAGTGCGACCACTGCTAGTAATGAAACAATTTGACTGATTTTTTTTTTTTTTTAAGTTAATTCATGTTTGTAGCTCATTTATTTTTGCCTTATTTTTGTGTGTGCCTATTTCTTTTTTATATGTTATTTTTGTTCAAATGAGATGTTTGTTTTGTAATACCATGTGTTTTTTTTTGTTAAAAGTGTCAACGACATGTTCACATTCCTTTGGCTTTTTTGATTTGCTCGTTTACATTTTAGAGCTTTGTTCTTAACAGGTTCACTTAAAGATAATTAAGGATCATGTGTTCTTTTGAAATGTTAGTAATCCATGCGAAATTTGTAGGCCACTAAATTGTAAGAAAAAAAGAATCTCTAAACTATGGACTGAGTCAAGATGTCATTTAAAAGCATTCCGGAAAGATTTAATGAATAAGAGGTGAAAAAGAGGTTAGTGAGATGGCAAATATTTATGTTCAGCCTATGGGGGAAAAAGATAAAGACATAAGTTGGAACAAATTCTATTTGCATATTAAGGGTGAAATAAAGTAATTTTGTCAATACCATATCAGATATGTATACACATTTGTACTTTGTTAAAAAACATGTTGGGTGTATATGGAGACATGAATGCAATATACATGTAAGCAGAAAGACAAACACACACACACATAGATTTTTTTAAAAAGATTAAGTGCACATGCAGTTTATATATATACTTATGATCATGTGCATGTAACACTTACCACCTAGGATACAAGAATAAACATCCGAAATTACCATGGATTTATGCGCACAGAATATTCCACACTAGTACAATGTGTATGTGTGTGTGTGTGTTTGTATGTGTGTGTGTGTGTGTGTGTGTGTGTGTGTGTGTGTGTTTGGTACACTGTAAACAAAAATGTGTGAACTTTGGACAAGACTATAAATTTCTCGGCTTGGAGTCTGTCTGTCTGTCTGTCTCTCTCTCTCTCTCTCTCAAATCGGCTCAATTGTTTGTGATCATATTTTAAATGTAGTTCGGACTTGTTTGTGATCATATTTTAATGTAGTTTGGACTCAAATGGGAACCCAGGATCCACACAGACAAATCTGATCTCTTTCAAATACACGTCTCGGAGAATTTTGCTCAAATTTTCTGCATCTTTCAGGCCTGATCACTGATTTGCTATGTCATTAAAGTTAGAAGAATGTACAACTCTGTGACAAAGTCTCAATGTGAAAATGGAACTCCATTCCAGGGAGCCGGAATAGCTCAGTTGGCAGAGCGCCTGACTTGTAATCTTGGTGATCCTGGGGTTGCGGGTTCGAACCTCTGCTGGGGCATTTTGGTACAGGGGGATTTTTCCCTCGGAGTTAACATTGGTTTCTGACTCCATTTCCCATACAGTCCTTCGAATGAGACTATAAACCGAGGTTCCATGTGTGAACGCACGCATAACATCTTGCACACACGTAAAATCCCATCACCAACATTCGGAAGAGTAGGCCAGTTTGGCCGTTGGTATGGATAACACGTTACATATAGCATGCACCCTGAGTGAGAAATGGAAGAATGAAGGAAGTAAGGAAAAATGAGTGATCGATATTGAACGATACTGACTGGATGACACGGGAAACAACTGAATGAAGCGCCAGCTGGCAGCTCTTCAGTTGGCACTACCCAGCTAGGCAGCCCGTTGTGTAAATGAGTGTTGATTGTAAAGCGCTTAGAGCTCGGTCTCTAGCCGAGAATAGGCGCTATATAAGTATTCATTATTATTATTGGTGACAGGTGATCCCTGCTCCCATATTCATAAAAAACAGTTGGCTCTGTCTTGAACGCTGTGACATTTCATGGTTTACATTATAACAGGGCAAGCCTGGATCTGTATATCAGGGTTCACACAGTTGTTTTGATCAAGTTGAAGTGGCTGTTCTATGAGCTTTTAAGACCCCCCCCCCCCTTTTTTTTCACCCATTATCACCGTAAAAATGATGTAAAATGCTGTATATGCAAAATACCACAGAAACGTGCACAGTCAGTAAGCAATTAAGTAGTAATAGACATAAGTAATATCAGTTGAAACTGTGGCATTTTTCAGGTTTTCTTAACCTTACCCATACGTCGCCTAGAATGTCATGTTGCATGCATCATGGATCTCTAGAAAACCATGCTTTTGTGAAGGAAGAAAGCCTTATATGCCAAGGGTTTCCAGAAATCCAAGCTTCTCTTTGAAGGAATGGAGCTTTAACTTACCCTCATAGGTCCTCAGGAACCCAAGGGTTTTTTTTCATGAAAGAATAAAGCCATACTTTGGGCTTCCATTGATCCTTTTTTTTTTTTTTTTTAAAGGAAATAAAGTTTCAGTTTATCGTGGTGGTGTATAGACATATGAAATTCAAAATTTGAAGGGGAAAATGTTCTTTATATATTTGTTATGCATACCAAACAACAGGGATATTGAAAATGACAAACGAATGTAACAAGTTTTCATGCAAGTGATTCAACTTGCTTCTTTGTCATGTGAATAGCCCATCCACATGGGTACCTGCGCACTTGCACCAGCATGCATTCATACACACAACACACACACACACACACACACACACACAATTTCTCTATGACACATTTCGAGGACTTTTGCCCCCAAGGCCCTTGATTAATATCCAAATATTCAAGGGTTTGAAAATTAAGGTGTTACCATTTGAAGGATTTGAAAGTCATTTGATTTTGAATTATGAACCCCGTTTATGTAAGTTGGAGGATTGGGGAGGATGGAGGGAGGCGAGAGAGGTCTGGGAAGAGGAAGAGGGTTGGGAATAAGATGGCCAGAAGTGCATGCATGGGACTTGCACTCCTAAGACAGAACAACAATGAAATGAGTGGCGGCTTAGTGGGTAATGCCCACATCTGGAAGGCAGAGAAGTTTGGGTCCATGGTTTGAGTCTTGCGTTGGTTTGCATTTTTTTCCGCTCACTTGAAACCTCAGTAATAGTATTTCAAAAGAGAGTGTAGCTAATGTTAGTCAGCATTTTTCTCTTTATTTTTTTTTCTCTGAGCGTAGCGACAGCCAACGTGTGTGTGTGTGTGTGTGTGTGTGTGTGTGTGTGTGAAGGAACTGAGGCGAGAAGGTGGGGGAGAACTAGTTTGGTTGAAGGCATGCGTGTAGTTTAGGTCCATGCATAGTTTGAATCTTGCATTGGTTTGCCTTTGTTTCCCACTTTTTCATTGATCTGGGTGCGATGGTGACCTGGGTAATAGTATTTCAAAAGAGAGTAATATGTCAGTCAGCATTTTTTCTCCTTATTTTTTTCTCAGAACGTAGCGCACACACGCACGCGCGCATGCGCACACACACACACACACACACACACACACACACACACACACACACACACAGATAGATACGAGAGAGAAGGGGGGGGGGGGGTGATAAACAGAGAGAGAGAGAGAAGGACTCGCGATTTTTTGAAAAAAAATATGCAATTCATTTATTTTTTCTCTTATCTCAGATCTAATCTCCCTCCTTATCCCATGCAATAACAAAAAGGAGTCAGACCACTGAACCATCCAATCAGGCACTGCGATACACGTCACGTGATTGTCCATCCACAGGCACTGTCAGATCCCGCCAAAGTCAGTGTCATGGCAGCCGGCTAGCAACCGAAAGCCAGAGGGAAATCTTTGCGAATGAAGTCCAGAATTCTCAGGTAGTTGTACGGGTCCTTCAGGTAGAAGTGGCCGCCTGGCATCTTGTGCAGGGAAAAGGAGCCCTGCGTCAGTTCCTTCCAGTCTGCAACACAGACCAATCAGAAGACGTCTGGGGAAAGACAGTCTGTGGGCACCTTACGCTAACAGTAACTCCGTATCCTTACAGCTGTCCTAAATAGAGAATTTTGCC
>JADBJO010005793.1:103364-115864 GCA_016801955.1 Conus betulinus | reverse complement strand
GAGAGACATGTCCTGATAAACTTGTAATACGATTTTGAACAAAGACCAACAGGAGACACAGTTTAAATATGAATCTTCAGCCAAAGGACATCAAAAGACGCATTCTGATGAGTTCTATTAACCCTCTACTAAAGACTTACAACACATACATTCCCATAAATGAGCGATATAAATGTACAGCAAAAGACCAACAAAAGACACATTCTGATAAATATTTAATATATATGTTCAGTTACAGACGAACAGTTAACAGTTATGATAAATGGGCGGTGTGCGTGTTCGACTACAGATCACCAAGAAACACATGATGATAAAGATGCGATATGTATGTTCAATTACACATCAACAAGAAACTTTCTGCTAAACTTGTGGTAAGTATCTTCAGCTGAAGATCGACAAAAGACATATTCTGATGAACTTGTGATATGTAACGTCACCCAAAGATCAACAAGATAACATTCTGATAAACTTGTGATATCATTACCTTCAACTAAAGACCAACCTGCAATGTAATTTCTAATAACTTGCAATATACGTCTTAAAACTTTAGACCAATAAGAGACACACACTCTGACAAACAAATATAAGTTCGACCAAAACAAACAGGAGAGACAAAATGCTCATAAACTTGTGACACGTGCCATCAGTTAGAGATCAACGGGAGAAACTTTCCGACACGCACGTGATATGTATCTTCAACCTAAAGACCTGTAGCAGGCACTCTGAAGTATGGGTTGTGCTAGATGCCAGAGAAAGTGAAACCAGTCCTCCATTTTGAGTGTATATGCCTGCAGCTAAAGACTCAACAAGAGACCCATCTTTGACAAATCTTTTAATTTTTTTTTTTTTTTTTTTTTTTTATGATCATCATCGAGAATGATGAAAGCAATGCTACGCAGTTCCGTTCTGCCGAAGACGACTCGACAGAGCCATGCTGTACGCTTTCTTTCAGCGTATAACCAGTCATCAGCCGCGCTCAAGAGATGTACACATCTTGCGATGTCGATACGGAAATATGAGGTTGCACACCAAAAATTAATGCGCCAAGGCATTAGGAGTCGGGTATTTATAGACTGGCAAAATTAGATTGTTTTGAGAATTTTCATTGTGTCTGAAAGTTGATTCACCTCGTTTCTTTTTCATATGGGCATCAAGCGACAAGCCGGGTGGTTCCAAGCAGACAGATTAAAATGAAAGGAATGAAACTAATTGGGGGATACCAGCTGGCGCAAAGATAGGTTCACAAGCAGGTGCGAAGGTTTGACATGTGACGTCAGCCAAGGGGAAGCTCATGTATTGGAAGATTATGAATGATATCATCGGTGGAAATCCACCCAAACTGGGGACTTGATTGGTCGATGATTGTCCTTTTGATCAATTATCAATTCAACATGAAATGCTGGCTCCATTTTAGGCTAGGCCTCAAAATGCTTACATGGAACATACAGTGATCTGGTGCAAAATTCTAATTGCGGCGTGTGACCCGGGCAACACTTTTCAAGGACGCATCCATCACTTGAATGAAACTGGTCTGTGTGGTTTTCAGTCTTTCCACTTAGTTTCACAGCAAACTCAGACCTGGTGTAGGAGACAGTTTGGCGGTTGGGAAAAAAAAAAAAGAAATTGTGAAAATTACCTTCCACGTTGGGAGGCAGGTAGCTTCCCCAGTTGGCGTAGAAGTTGGATCCCCCACCGGCCCAGGGAAGCAGAAGAGGCGGTGGGTGGCCTCGGGGTGGGGGGTGGCGGCAGTTCATCAGTGGTTTGGTGGAACTCATACTGGAGGGGCACCCTTCTGTCACGTCAACACGTCCTGAAACTGGCAGTGATACTACGACTACGACTACTACTACGGCTAAGACTACTACTACTACTACTTCTACTACTACTACTACTACTACTAGTATTTCTGCCGCTGCTGCTACTAGGCTACTACTACTACTACTACTACTACTACTACTACTCACTCTCACTCTCACTCTGTGTGTGTGTGTGTGTGTGTGTGTGTGTGTGTGTGTGTGTGTGTGTGTGTGTGTGTGTGTGTGTGTGCACGCGTGTCTCACACACACACACACACACACACACACACACACACACACACCACGTGTGTGTGTGTGTGGGTGTGTGTGTGTGTGTGGTGTGTGTGTGTGTGTGTGTGTGTGTGTGTGTGTGTGTGTGTGTGTGTGTGTGTGTACATATATATATGTATGGTATGTATGTATGTATATATATATACACACGTGTGTGCGTGTGTGTGTGTGTGTATGTGTGTGTGTGTGTGTGTGTGTGTACATATAATCTAGGTATGTATGTATATATATATATATATATATATATATATATATATATATATACATACATACATATATGTGTGTGTGTGAGTGTGCGCGCGCGCGTGCGTGTGCGTGTGTGTTTTGCACAAACGGGGCATTGATGTGTGTGCATGCGTGCGTACGTGTTTGAGTGTGTGTGTGTGTGTGTGTGTGTGTGTGTGTGTGTGTGTGTGTGTGTGTGTGTGCGTGCGTGCGTGCGTGCGTGCATGCGTGCGTGCGTGCGTGCGTGTGCGCATTATTATGCGAGGAGGGAGGGGGGGGGTGGGGGTGGTGGAAGGGGGTGTGTCTCTGCGCGCGGGCATGTGTGTGTGGTGTGTTAATATGTGGTGTATGGCGTGGTGTAGTTGTAGTGTGTGTGTGTGTGTGTGTGTGTGTGCGCGCGCGCGCGCGCGCGCGTGCGCGCGTGTGTGTGTGTGTGTGTGTGTGTGTGTGTGTGTGTGTGTGTGTGTGAGAGAGAGAGAGAGAGAGAGAGAGAGAGAGGAGAGAGAGAGAGAGAGAGAGAGGATGAGAGAGAGCACGAACGTGCATGTCATTTTCGTGTTACTCTTTCTGGCTTTTTGTTCATGTTTTCATGTCCTTATCCTCTATGTCCCGACAGAAGTTTAGAACCTTCTTCGTGAGTTTACTACTAAACTGGTTCACAGGTCTGCTAAATGAGTAAGTCGTAACGGATCATACTTTAATAAGTACTCTACCCTGACATTTTGTCTACAATTCCCTAGGTTTTAAAATGGGGTCTGTCCTTTCACTCAGCAGCATCAATCAGCACGACCACAGTTTTACAGTGGACAGGGTGCTAGTCTTTTGAATGAGGCGAGAAATGAGAATTCGAGGGCGCTATGCACTCAGCTCTAGTGAAAGAACACAAAATGACAAGGGCATTACGTGTGGACAAATTCAGATCTAAAAAGAAATGATTAAGAGGTGAACAAAAGCGTACCAAAACAGAAACAAAAAGTTTGACACAGTACTAGAGCGCGACGTGTGTCCTTCCGTGTGGGCAGGCTCTCTTTCTTTACAAAGAGAAGTCTGTTTTGACGACCAGAGGTACACAATACAATGTGCTATGATGTTATGTAATGCAGCACAATGCATTATAACACAAAAGAATAGCAATGCAATGCAATACAATACAGCACAATATGATTCAATACAATACAATGCAATACAATGCTGAAATTTTCGTTTTCGGTCTAGAATAAGACGTGAAAAAGCTATACAAAAAGAGGCACAGATGTGCGAAGTAACTATGTACATTCGGTTTGAATTATGTGCTTGGAGCTTTTACAATCTAACATAGAAAGAAAGCACGCACGGTTACTTAACAAAAACAAATAGTCTAGAACAAGCACTGTCAGAAGAAATCATCGTATTTCAGAGGAGAAAAAAAAAAAAAGCAAATGAAAGATCTGGCCCGGCTTACACCTATAGTCTGACATTTGTTTTCGACGACAGAAATCACTGTTTGAAAAGTAATGGGAAATTATTGAGGAATACATCAAGTCAATCTGAATAATTACCTTAACCGTTTAAACCATAAAGCCAACGGAGAAAAAGATAAACTAGCACAAACACTGATTGCAGAAATGGAACCATTGAACAACCAATGAGAGATAATCTGGTAAGCATTTTAAACAGAGATCACAATGAACAACAAACCAGCAGCAGATATACTCTGGCTTAAAAAATTGTTTATCCGAAACCACCGCTCAAACGAAAAACACCAGCAGTTAAAGACAATTCGGAATAATCATTATCAGTTTCGGAAACCGCTGTTAAGTAATAAAACCAGCAGAGAAAGGTAATATCGTATAAACGTTACCGACAGAAATCCCTATCAAACTGTTAAAAAAAAAAATGTAGTAAACTAGTAACCGCCCTTACTCAGTGTCAACAAATATCATATTAACTCTTAAAAACCGGAAGTGACCCAGAATCCTTCCTAATCCTGTCAGAAGGTTAGCAATGAAAGAATTTCTGATTAGACACTGTCCGCGGATAACATCATGAAAACACTGGTAATTGCACACACACACACACACACACACACACACACACACAAAGTATCTGGCAAGGCACAAAAAGTATCTGGCAAGGCACAAAATCTATCAAACAATATCGCCGATGGATGTAAAAACGGCTGTGAACCATAACCGTAGCGTGCTCATCGGCAATTGAACTGCCGCTTAGCAATCATAAAACCAGCAGAAAAAAAAAAAACCGCTAGCTGCACTCACTTTAAAAAAGCAATCAACGTTAAATTGTAAAACGAGCATTAAGAATTGATTTTCATAGTCCATCGAAAACGCTAGCAGGCTAAGATATTCTGACTTAGCTGAAACCGTCGCTGAAAAGTCATAAAACCGGCAGTGAGATTTCATCCAACCGCCATTTTGCGCGCCGAATATGAGAAAGTAAATGGTTTCTCGCTTTTCGTTTTCACTGTCCTAAATGTCGTTTGTTTTTGCCTGAAAAAGAAGACCCAAGCGTGGTCGAAATGCATTGTGTTTTGTCCTGTACTATGTTTGTCTGTGTCCTTGGCGGTAACTAACCCCCTCTTCTTTCTAAATGTTGCTTCATTTTCCGCATTCAGTCACTTCGTTTTGAAACCGGCAGTGAGAAATAATTATCGATGCATACTGACAACAGTAGGTCTAATCACTGTTAAACGGAAAACAGGGGAGAGAAAAGAAGAAAGGAAGAAAGAAGCAAAAGAAAGAATACCTCAGATATCCCACGAACACGAACCTCACATACACTTGCCAGTCCGCATCAGCCACTGTTCCCCTTGACCACAGACAAGGAAAATGGCCCAACGTAAGTTGTCACCATAGCTACGACGTGTCACTTCGTCACAGTTCGCGTCACGGTCTTGTGAGCCGGAGAATTAATGGATGCTCAGAACAACACATGCAGCGACAGGAGTTGCGTGCATTCACCAAAATTTCTGCCGTATTAAAGCGTTTAGACTCTCACTCCTGATTATGCCCTGACATCCTCTGGACTCGACACTGGTTCTAACCCACCAAAAAAGAAGATGAAATGAACACCAACAACTACAACGAAAGGAGACAACTTCAATGACTACCACCATCGAATAACAACAATGACCAACCGCACCACGAAAAATCTCTTAAATCCAATGACACCAAAGACTACTGTGAACGAAAGACATGTCCCTAAAAGCTTTTGCAATGAGGACTAAAACTAAACTATTTCGCTCCTGATTCCTGCAAGGAGCGGGCATTTTTTCAGAGTGCTTCTTCAGTTCATCTCTCTCTCTCTCTCTTTCTCTCCCCCCCCCCCCCACCACACACACACTCAGCCACCCCCATCCTGCCCTTGAATACACAGGTACACATGCACACTCCATTCTTCCTGTACATCAAACATACACACGACGAGAGAGAGAAAGAAAGACAACTCAGAACTCAGATGATTTATCCACATAAAGGCCATTGCCCCTTACGAAGGGGGGTATGGAGAACGTAACAACAATACCTGAATTTTACAGAACACTAAAAGGACTCGATGAACTTCCCTCTCACGAAGTCATAACTGATCGAAACTGAAATGCTTTGAACAACAAGAAGAGAGAGAGAGAGAGAGAGAGAGAGAGAGAGAGAGAGAGAGAGAGAGAGAGACATTCACCTCCCTTTAGGGGAAAAAAGTAATAATATAAAAGCCCAATTTAAGAATCAGTTATTTTTTCATTGTGATCGAAGTGATGATGATCATCATCCTCGTCGTGACTGTCATCTTCATTACTGCTGACATCGCGCTAGCATTCGTCTGATAACTATACCTGTTCATAGTCAGTGGTGTTACTGTATTGTGTAAGTTCTTCATCGCAAATTCCTCTGTGTGAAATTTTGGGCTGCTCTTTTCATGGGGAGAGACCATATCGCCGGAATAAAAAACGTCACCTTTGTGTTCCCATTTCGCTTACGCTTACGTGCATTTTGTTTCTCTGACCAAGTTAAAGCGAATTTTCGCCACATGGTTTTGCCAGAGTCTTCTCCCTTGTGGCTGTGGACTCTTTTGTGTGTGCTAAACATAATAAGACGTACACGCATGGAACTTTGCTTTTTTCTACTCATCCTTGTTATGATGAAGACTTTATCTCAAGACTTAGTCAGCGGGCCCTGTGACACTGAAGTCCAGTTTGACTTGGATTTAGTTGTGGTGGACGTTCGCGTGAGAGTGCTTTGACTCTTTCTGTTTCTGTAATGCTGTTCCAAACTAGTTTGGAACAACAATCAACAATTTATGTATATGTTTATATGGCAAACTATTTCTGTCCCAATATTCTTAAGTGATTTGTTCTAAACGCTCAACAATCATCAGTTTATTCATATTTTTATGAGACACATCGCTCTAGTCCCAATAATCCTTAAAGTCATCTGTTATAAATGTACAACAATTATTAGTTTATTCATAGTTTTTTTTTAAAATGACAAATCATTTTAGTCCCAATAATCCTAAAGTCATCTGTTTAGACGCACAATAACCAATATATCTTATATTTTCCTATGACTAATCTAACCAGACCTAATCATTCTTGGGTCACCTAAAGTAAACGTACCACAGTTAACTTCTCAAACAATGCTTTGCCACACAAATGGTAGAAAATATATCCTTCGTCTGAGTAGATAAGACGCTGAAGAAGAACAGTATTCCTTCAAAAGCGGCTTTACTTTCGATTGGGAGTTTCAAATTTGAATTATCACTTACTAAATAGGATTGAAAAGAAATCATCATCTAATGAACGGAGAAAAGAGGGGGAGGTGGGGGGGGGGGGGGGGGAGAGAGACGGGAACGGGTGGCTTCGGGGGATTATGGGTTAGGCTTGTCAGTACCCATGCTGTGCCGAGTCGGAGCTCAGAAGACACTATGAGCCAATCCTCTACCAGAACATACAGGTAGGGCAACAGGAGACAATCTACGGTCAATCGTTTACCAGAACTTACAGTTATGGCAACAGGAGACAATCTGAATCAATCCCTCCACCAGAACATACAGTTAAGGCAACAGAAGACAGTCTGAGGTCAATATTCTACCAGAACATACAGTTAGGGCAACAGGAGACAATCTACGGTCAATTTTCTACCAGAACATACAGTTAGAGCAACAGTTAGAGACAATCTGAGCCAATCCTCTACCAGAACATACAGTTAGGGCAAACAGAAGACAGTCTGAGGTCAATTTTCTACCAGAACATACAGTTAGGGCAACAGGAGACAATCTGAGCCAATCCTCTATCAGAACATACAGTTAGGGCAAACAGGAGACAATCTGAGATCAATTCCTCTACCAGAAACATACAGTTAGGGCAACAGGAGACAGTCTGAATCACTCTTCCACCAGAACGTAGAATTGGGGCAGCTTTCTACCAGAACATACAGTAGGGCAACAAGAGACAATCTGAGTCACTCTTCCACTAGAACGTAGAATTGGGGCAGCTTTCTACCAGAACATACAGTTAGGGCAACAGGAGACAATCTGGGTCAATCCTCTACCAGAACATACAGTTAGGGCAACAGGGACAATCTGAGGTCAGTCCTCTACCAGAACATACAGTTAGGGCAACAGGAGACAATCTGAGGTCAGTCCTCTACCAGAACATACAGTTAGGGCAACAGGAGACAATCTGAGTCTGAACGTCAGTCCTCTCTACCAGAACATACAGTTAGGGCAACAGGAGACAATCTGAGGTCAGTCCTCTACCAGAACATACAGTTAGGGCAACAGGAGACAATCTGAGGTCAGTCCTCTACCAGAACATACAGTTAGGGCAACAGGTGACAATCTGAGGTCAGTCCTCTGCCAGAACATACAGTTAGGGCAACAGGAGACAATCTGAGTCAATCCTCAGCCAGAACATACAGTTAGGACAACAGGATACAATCTAGGTCAATCCTCAGCCAGAACGTAACAATCAGGGCTGCATGAGACACTTCGAAGTCAACCCTCTACCGGAACACACAGTTAGGGCTACGCTCAGGGTACGCTCCGAGTCAGTCCTCCATAACAACATACAACAAGGGATTCAGGAGACACTCCTAGTTTCAATTCTCACCTGAACATATAATTAGGGCTACAGGAGACTCTCTGAATTCAGTCCTTGACCAGAACTTGCAAGCAGGGTTACAAAAGACAACCCGAGGCTAATCCCCTTGAGAGTTCGGATAGTTAGGAAAGTGACAACGACTAGCTGCAAGTAAACGTAGTATTCCTGCAAAACATCTCACTATTTGCCTGCCCCAAGGGAAAGAATATCTTTCTTTCTTGCAGAGTCGAGAATGTTTTCACTAAGCAAGTTGCAGCAGACTTCTATCATAAGAATGTCGAAGGGAGATAATGGCTGCTTTCTTATATCCGAAGTCAGTTCCGAAGTTTTTTTTTTTTTTTTTTTTTTTTTTTTACCATCAAAAGAGACCTATTTCCGATACAAGCCGTTTTCTGAGTGGCAATTTCGTGCAAATATTTTATACTTCGAGCTTTGAATATTGACTATACTCATGATTAAAGACTCACGTTCAGACTGTTTATTGTCTTGAGAACATTCATGGGTCTATAAACACTACAGAATATAATAAGACAGATAAACTGTTTACGTTTGAATCGTAGTTTACCTGGGCCTATATAAGAGCTATTATTGTCGTTTCAAATTTATACTATCAGGTGTATGTAAATGGAAGGTTCGATTTATATTCTGAATTCAAAGAGTTTTTCTTTGCATCAAGTTTGTAGCTATCACTCAGTGACATGGGCCAAAGTCCTGTTCGTTGAAACTGTTCAGGGTTCTCTCTCTCTCTCTCTCTCTCTCTCTGTGCGTGTGCGCGCGCGCGCGTGTGTGTATGTGTGTGTGTTGCTGTGTGTGTGTGTGTGTGTGTGTGTGTGCGTGTGTGTGTGTGTGAGAGAGAGAGAGAGAGAGAGAGTGTGAGAGAGAGAGAGAGAGAGAGAGAGAGAGAGAGAGACAGACAGACAGACAGACAGAGACAGAAAGACAGAGACAGAGAGGGAGAGAGAGAGTTGCGTTCTTGTATGATCTTCCTGACAGCAAATGGTTATGTTATATTTTTTCTGGAAGAAAGTAAATACAAAAATATCCCCAAGACATAAATGTATAACACAACTTTCCGTTCTTTGGGGTTTCGTAGCTATTTTCTCTTGCAGAGGGGATTGGCCAAGAACAGGTTTTTAAGACAAGAGTCTGAAACGACATTTATTATTATGCGCACGCACTTTGTCTCTGTCATCCTTGCCAGACACTAGTAGGTTGACGGTAAACGGAAAAAAAGTGAGAGAGAGAGAAAAAAAAAAAAAAGGGGGAAATAACCTGCACACTCACTGTGTACGAGAAGGCGCGCACGCGCGGAGGGGCTTTCCGGTAAACAAAGAGTGATGATAATGAACGACTGTCCGTCCCCGATTATTCCCGACAAAGATGATCTTCTAAGATGCTACAAAATACACGCAAAGGAATCTTCGATGCTTCTACAGTGAGTTTATAGTTTTTTTTAGTTGTTCCCCCCCCCCCCCCCCCCCCCCCCCCCCCCCCCCCCCCCCCCCCCCCCCCCCCCCCCCCCCCCCTGTTTTATTATTTTTTTCCCCCACGACTGTTTTTTATTTCTTTTACATTCTTCAAACTCTGTGACGCGGCTGACCCGCCGCCACTTCAACAATCCTGTATCAAGAAAGAAAGGGCATGGTCACCTTGACATGACATGACATGACATGACATGACATGACATGACATGACAGGCGCTAAAGAAAAGGAGCCAAAGTTCGAAGCTGTATGGGCCAACACAAGAACTACAGTTGTACCGGTCTGAGAATCAAATAGCCTGTCATCCGTGTTTAGTCTTTTTCGACAGTTTTGTCCGGCTGACTTTCGGTGTAGGTGTTCTGGATGCTGTCGTATGCAGCCGAGGTGACGACAATGTACACTTTCTCTCTGGGATCAGGAACAGAGAGGAGGGGGGGGGGGGGGGGGGGGGGGGAAGAGCCCGACCATTTGATTTTGATTTTTTTTTTTTTAACAGAAGATTTCTATGACATACATAGACGAATTCCACTAAGTTATGAGTAAGGAAACCTGGGTTCTTGTGGCTATCTTATATTTACGAGGTTTCTTTCATCCGGAGATTCTTCATAAAATCAAACCAAAAACAGTGATTCAACAAAAAAGACTGGTTGGGGGACGGAAGAAAAGGGGGTGGGGAGGGGGGATTGGCCATTCATTATGTATTTTCCCGAGCTTTTACTAATAATTTAATACACACAAAATGCGCACGAGCGCTCACACACACACATTCACACACACACAGCTTTACACACACAATACACACACACGCACACACGAGCACACAAACACACACACACACACACACACACGACACACACACGCGCGCGCGCGCGCGCATACACACACCTACAGAGAGAGAGAGAGAGAGAGAGAGAGAGAGTGGATAAATGAATAACATAAGAAAACACACTCGTCTGGCCGACAATTTCTTGAAAAAAAAAAAAATTCATCTTTCGCACCTACGTTTCCTTAACTCACAGCCTGTGAGGAAAAAAAAAAAAGCGAAATGAGTAATAACCTCCGAAAAAAAAAGTATTCGCACTCCTTGCATTCAGTCATAAAAGAACTGTGACTGGCTGCTCCGTGTTGATTAATAATTTCTTTATCATTGCATGCAAACCCAGCTAACCACGTTACAAATCTGAAATGACCTTACACGCTGCGACCGCATCACAGCATCTGCAAAGCGTCTTGGTGGCAAGGCCCGGTGTAACAGCCCATTCTTACCCCCCCCCCCTCCTCTGGAACTTACCCCGGTGTAAGTCTGGGCTAGCCTGCTTTTACCCCCGGGGTCATTCCAGGACTAGCTGGAACTTACCCCCCCCCCCCTAGTTGGAACTGGAACCCCCCCCCCCCCCCCCCCCAGTCATCAACATTGTACAAGGTACACAGGCATTCAGAACACACTAATTAGCCAAAAATAGTTAAAATCTGTGATATACGTTAAAGTGACCTATGGTCAGTGACACTGACCACTGGTTGTCTGCATTGCACAAGGTATACAAACACACATAAGACACTGATTAACTGTAAAATAGTCGAAATATCTGATTTACGTCATAGTGACGAGTGGTGAGTGGCACTGACCACCAGTCGTCTGCATTGTACAAGGTACACAGGTACTCGGGAGACTATAATTAGCTGTGAAATAGTTAAAATCTCCGATTTACGTCATAATGGCCGGTAGTCAGTGGCACTGACCACAAGTAATCTACATTGTAAAAGGTACAAAAGCACTCGGGAAACACTAATTAGCTGTTAAATAGTTAAAATCTCCGATTTACGTCATAATGACCAGTGCTCAGTGGCACTGATCACTAGTCATCTGCATTGTACAAGCTAAGGTACACAGGTACTCAAGAGACTCTAAATAGCTGTAAAATAGTTAAAAGAGGTAAACCGGGGATGAAGCAACAATGATACTTGGTCAAGGAAATGGGAGGGGGGGGGGTAAAAATATGCAGGCTAACACAATTTTTTTTAAAGGCGGGTGTGCGTGTTGGGAAAAGGCAGAGGAAAACCCTGAATAACCCTCTCTTGTTTGAAGGGTGGGGTGGGGTGGAGGAAGATTCCAAATAGTCCTAGACTGACCCTTTGGGGGGGGGGGTAAATCCAGGCTAGCCCAAACTTACCCCCGGGGGGTAAGTTCCAACTAGGGGGGGGGGGGGGGGGGGGTTTCTAGCTAGTCCTAGAATGACCCCCGGGGGTAAAAGCAGGCTAGCCCAGACTTTCCCGGGGTAAGTTCCAGAGGGGGGTGAGAAAGACGATTTGCTAATGTGTGTGTATGGAGAGAGAGAGAGAGAGAGAGAGAGAGAGAGAGAGAGAGAGAGAGAGAGAGAGAGACAGACAGACAGACAGACAGACAGACAGACAGAGTGGAGTTGGTTCGTTTGGGTCGCTAAATCGGACAGACCCTCTCCCCTCCTCCTCTTCCATCTTCCTCTCTCTCTCTCTCTCTCTCTCTCTCTCTCTCTCTTCTCTCTCTCTCTCTCACACACACACACACACACACACATACACACACACACATTTACCACTACTAATCTAAGAGACGGTCACAGCAACCAACGCACAAAACA
>JADBJO010005793.1:83364-85864 GCA_016801955.1 Conus betulinus | reverse complement strand
GTTCTGAAGACATGTAGATGGGGAAAAAAATAGTATGAAGACATTTAGTATAAAAGGGGACGTTCTAAAGACATCGTAGATTGAAGAAATCAGCCTGAAAGCAAGTAAAGTGAATTAATATTCTGAAGACATATAGATTGAAGGATATGTACAAGCATAAACTCGAAAAAAAAAATTAGAAATAGTCTGAAGATTTGTTGAGAGCAAGGAAAGTCTGAAGACATGTAAACTGAAGGAAATGTTTTGAAGAAATGCAAATTGAAAGGAATAGTCTAAACACATGTAGTTTAAAGCGATTACTTCAAAGACATGTACTCTGAAGGAATATTCTGAAATCGTGTAGATTGGAAGGAATATTATAAAGGCATGTAGATTGAAGGAAAGGTCTTTAAGACAAGCGAATTGAAGGAGATGGTGTAAAGCTGTGGAGACAGCAGGAAATATTCCAAAAAACATGAAGACTAAAAAAACATTTTTGAAGATATGTTGATTGAAGGACATATTCCGAAGACATGTAGATTGATGAAAGTATTCTGAAGGCATATGAATGAAGGGAAAATTCTCATGACACGTACAAATTTGAAGGAATTATCATACAAACATATGGATTTGAGGAAATACTATCAAGATATATTGATTGAAGAAAATATCCTAACTGTAAGTGGACGAGGAGGAACATTCTAAAGATACGAGGATGGACCGAAGTATTCTAAAGACATGCAGATTGAAGGAAATTATGTTGAAGACATATGGACTGAGTATATATTCTAAAGACATGTATACCTAAAGAAATGTTCCAAAGCTACGATGATCTGAAGACATGAGTACTGAACAAGTCATTCTGAAAAATGTGGATGAAAGGAAATATTTCAAAGGCATGTGAACTGCATGAAATATTCTAGTTACATGTACATTTGAAGGAACTACTCTGAAGACATAGAGATCGGGAGGAATTACGATGAAGACACAAGAAATGAAGGGAACATTCTGGAGAAATGTGAATGGTAGGAACTGCTAGGTTCTTGAAATATGTGAATTCTAACGAATAATCTGAAAACACGTGAATTCTATAAAATATCTGCAAATACTTTGATAGCTACAATCATTATATAGTTTGTCAAAAAGACATTATGCTGATTGCCGAAAACATTCTAGAGACATGTGAATTGCATATTAAAAAAAAAATTAGAGACATGTATGTTCCCGATATATTCTAAAGACACGTGGGCTGCAGAAAAATATTCTGATGATGATATGATTGTAGGAATTATTTACATCACATACTTACTTGAGACAGTGTTAAAGAATCAGGATAGCAGCACAAACTAACCGAAAATGTGTAGATTGCAGAAAATGTTCTAGAAATGCATAGACTCTAGAAAAGTTCTAGAAAACATGAGAATAAAAACAGCAAGAATGAAAAATCAGGTAAATATATCATCAATATGAAATCCTTTACTAGCAGCATATTTGGAACCATTCAAATCCATCTTTAAGACAGAACCATCCATATTGCCTGCTCCGAGGCCTTTCGTCCGCTGGATCGGACTCATCAGAGAGGTACAGCTGATTGTATCATACTCTCTCCAACAGCACCCCAAAGCAGCCAGTGAAGAAAGATTTCAACCGCAAAAAAAAACAAAAACGTTCAACTTGCCACAAAAAAGTAAAGAAAGTTGTAGGTCATACCCTCCAGACACCTTCCTTTCCCTACCCCACCCCGAATTACTGAAAATATCAAAACTGATTGGAAAAAAAAAAAGCTAGAATATGGTTTTGAAGGGGGAAAAAAGCGAGAACACCAAAATTAGTAGGGAACTGGTACAAACTACAAAATCTTAACTGAAATCAAGCAAAGATAAATAAATGAATAAAAGAATGAAGTGGATGAATAAATAAGTGACGTTATGAATAAATAAATAGATAAATCTTTAAAATCATTTAAAAAAATAAAAGTACAAAGAGAAAATAGAATCCAGAAACACGTGTGTCTTTGCAGAAGCGTTGCAGTCGTTGGATTATCTGTCCACCCTGCACTCGGACATACAGAGCGCTATGGACAGCGTGGTCAGTGGGGTGGACGCCGTGCTGACCGAGGTCCATTTCAACCTGACCAATGCCGTCACCGACTACTCCTGCGTGGGCTGCGACGGCTCCTGCTCCGGTTGCTCCGCTATCGTTCCTGACGACATCTTCCTCAACGCTGATTTCTCTACCGTGAGTGTCCGGAAGGATGTGAAGGAAGGGACTGGGGAGGGGGAGGGGGAGGATGGAGGGGGGAGGCGGTGGAAGGGGGTGAAGGGGGGGAGTGGGGGGGGGGGGAGGGGGGGGGGAGGGGGTGGGGGTGGGGGTGGGGGGGAGATCGTCGTTGTCGTCGGTGTTTCAATAATCATCACTGTGATTTCACAGCTTGTTGCACAATTAACGCAGTAATGAGTATTCTTTCTGTTTTCTTTTTCTTTTTCTTTCCATCCTTTCTTTCGTTCGTTCTTTCTTCCTT
>JADBJO010005793.1:50864-55864 GCA_016801955.1 Conus betulinus | reverse complement strand
CAGTGCAGCGAGGCCATCATCTCTGTACAGTCCAATTTGTTTTCCAAGTTTATTTTGAATGTTAGATAGCATGAATAGTCCGACAAGTTCGCAGGTTTCGGCACCATCATACGATCCCATAGTGACATCAAAAGTTGAACTTTTCCTGGTGTTCTTGGTCCAAGTCTCGTTTTTGCTGTGGAGTAAAGTTTTCTTTGTATGGAAAATGATTTCCATTTCTAACCCTGATATTTCAGTGTATTTGTTGGCAAATTTTATAGCTTTGGCGAGCAGCTCTTCATCTATAGAT
Source organism: Conus betulinus (assembly GCA_016801955.1). Lineage (NCBI taxonomy): Eukaryota > Metazoa > Mollusca > Gastropoda > Neogastropoda > Conidae > Conus > Conus betulinus. The sequence continues at coordinate 55,575 of JADBJO010005793.1, read as the reverse complement.
GGATAAAAAAATCTACTACATCAAATGTTATAAAGACTGTGTTTTCTTGCTTGTTGAGGTTTTTAAAAACCATTGTATAACTTCATATGTATTTTTCCAGAGGTTAAATTCGGTGTTCTCTCTTATGTTTTTTTTGGTTTTTCTCTAAAATGCTTTTTACTGATTTTTCCTAATTCGGATTTGGATGGGTTTATCAATCTACAAGTTGGGTTGTTCAAAAAATTAGGTTTATGGTCTTTGAGTGTTATAAAAGCTTCTCTTTCTGCTGTTGTCTCTACTCTATCACTTAGGTCCATTTGCTGTACAAGCTCCTTTTCTTTTTTTTTTTTTTTCCTAATGTGGTCATATGTAACTTTGTCAGTTTTTTTGTAATTTTTTTTTGGATGTTTTTATCAAGAGTTGTGAGTACTCTTTAGATTCCATTTTGTAAAAATTACTGGTTTTGTCTGCTTTCACAAATAAATATTTTTCTGTCGTTTTGGATTAGTTTGATTTCGTTTTTTAACGATGTTTGAAATTCGTTGTTTGATTTTTTTTGAATTCTATGTTAGCTATCATTCTTTTCATTTTGTCTTCAAATGTTCTCATTTCCTCGATGGCTGGTGGTGCTCGCCATGTTTTGAAGTCATAGGTGTTTTTTATCTTCTTTCTTGGCATTGGGGTTTAGGAAGAAGAATGCTTTCCATCTCATGTTTTTTTGATATAAACTTTTTAGAGCGCTCAACGTGAGGAGCAGTCAAAATAATTGTGAGGAGCAGTCAAAATAATATATATATATATATACATATGCATGGGCGGCATCCCAGCCGAGATGTACCTTATCAATCTATTTATCTATCTATCTATATACATATATATATATATATATATGTATATGTATATATATATATATATATATATATATATATATATATAGTGTGTGTGTGTGTGTGTGTGTGTGTGTGTGTGTGTGTGTGTGTGTGTGAGGGAGACAGAGAGAGGGAGGGAGAGAGAGAGAGAGAATTTACACACACACACACACACACACACACACACACACACACACGCACGCACACACACACACGGGTGCAGCGCTCTTCTAGTTTGGTGTTGTTGTTTATTGTTGTTTAGTGGGGTGTGGTGCGGTGTGGTGAAGACTAATGAGGTGTCATGTCAGCTGCGGTGTGTTTGGGCGTCATGTCATTTGATGTGATATCGTGTGATAAGTGATAAGGTGTCAAGCGGCTGGGCGCTGTACAGTGGCGAACTGTTTGGGGTATGATGACGTAATGCCAGCTGGGTTTGTGGTATGATGTGGAATGATGTTATTAGCTGTGGTCACTTCTTGTATTGCGTAATGTTGTGGTCACTTCTTGTATTGCGTAATATTATTTGGTGTGGTCACCTTCTTGTATTGCGTAATGTTATTTGGTGCGGTCACTTCTTCTATTGCGTAATGTTATTGCGTTTGGTCACTTCTTGCATTGCGTAATGTTATTTGGTGTGGTGTGGTGTGGTGTGATGTAGCGCAATGTTAGTTGGTGTGGTGTGGTGTGATGTAGCGTAATGTTATTTGGTGTGGCGTGGTGTGATTTAGCGTAATGTTATTTGGTGTGGCGTGGTGTGATTCAGCGTAATGTTATTTGGTGTGGCGTGGTGTGATTTAGCGTGATGTTATTTGGTATGGCGTGGTGTGATGTAGCGTGATGTTATTTGGTGTGGCGTGGTGGTGTGATGTAGCGTAGTGTTATTTGGTGTGGCGTGGTGTGATGTAACGTAATGTTATTTGGTGTGGCGTGTGTGTGATGTCACGTAATGTTATTTGGTGTGGCGTGGTGTGATGTAGCGTGATGTTATTTGGTGTGGCGTGGTGTGATGTAGCGTAATGTTATTTGGTGTGGCGTGGTGTGATATAGCGTGATGTTATTTGGTGTGGCGTGTGTGTGATATAGCGTGATGTTATTTGGTGTGGCGTGGTGTGATATAGCGTGATGTTATTGGTGGTGTGGCGTGGTGTGATATAGCGTGATGTTATTTGGTGTGGCGTGGTGTGATATAGCGTGATGTTATTTGGTGTGGCGTGGTGTGATATAGCGTGATGTTATTTGGTGTGGCGTGGTGTGATATAGCGTGATGTTATTTGGTGTGGCGTGTGTGATATAGCGTGATGTTATTTGGTGTGGCGTGGTGTGATATAGCGTGATGTTATTTGGTGTGGCGTGGTGTGATATAGCGTGATGTTATTTGGTGTGGCGTGGTGTGATATAGCGTGATGTTATTTGGTGTGGCGTGGTGTGATATAGCGTGATGTTATTTGGTGTGGCGTGGCATACTGAAGAGTAGCGGTGAGTTACCAGTAGGCCAGCGTTTACTGGTAATGTGTGTGTGTGTGTGCGTGCGTGCTCGCGCGCGCGCGCGCGCGCGCGCGTGTGTGTGTGTGTGTGTGTACGTACGCTTCCCACATCTCAGTGAGGAAGAGAGTGAAAAGCGACGGTGTCTTTAGTTCCCAATATCGGTTGAATGTGTTGTTTCACAAAGTTGTTCGCCGGATAAGTCTCTACCACAAACATTTTAAGTGTGTGTCTTCGCCCACGAATCTTCGTTATCATCACCTCGCCTTTAATCTGTTCGAAGGAATCAGATCTGTTCGTCCTCATGTGTGGTGCTGCTGCTGCTTGTCGCAGGTAGGGGAGGCAGCCCCGTGTCAGCGGCTAAGAGATGCTTATGATTCCGATTCCGCGTTGACCGGTTTCTGCGACCAGTATTCTGACTACGTGGTAGGTGTCGTCTTTGAGGGGGTGTGGTTTGGCGTTGTTGCAGCTGCTGTTCAGCGCGTAGCATTTATTTATTTATTTATTTACCTTTTAGCTGATCGTTTTATTTGTCTGTCTGTATTTAGTCAGGTGGACGGGGAAGGTGTGTGTGTGTGTGTGTGTGTGTGTGTGTGTGTGTTGTGTGTGGTTGTGTGTGTGTGTGTGTGTGTGTGTGTGTGTGTGTGTGTGTGTGTGTGTGTGTGTGTGTGTGTGTGTGTGTTTTACAGTTCCCTAACGTCCTCTCTCCTTGGCCGCCCTTTTTTTGTCTACCTGTACCCTCGCGAAGAAGTTCAATGTTCATTTATCATTACACTTCGCAATTTGTGACAATATCACATCGCCTGCAGAGAATGTAGCTACACAGCAAAATAGCGAGCAGATACGTGTACGAGTCCATTGCATTGCGATCGGAAGTGTTTCTCTTCGGTGAAAGCAAAATCGATCATTTGAAAAAGCGGATGAGAAATTGTCTGTGCCATGGTTATTCTCACTTAATCTCACTCACTCACTCACACACACACACGCACGCACGCACGCACGCACGCACGCACGCACGCACGCAACACAACACAACACAAAACAACACAAACACAACACAACACACACACACACACACACACACACACACACACACACAATAAAATTCTTTCGATTGTCAGATGAGTAAAAAAAAGAAAGCAAAAGGCGACACATCTTGTCTGATGAGGGGGCGGTTGTTCCGTGGAAAAGGACTTAACTGAGAGTTCGTGCTACTTCTGCTATTCAAATAGTCGCTACTGCTGCTGCTGCTGCTGCTGTACTGCTGTCACAACTACTGTTGCTAATGCTGATGCTACTACTGCTGCTACTTCCCCTGCAGCTATTTCTGTTGCTGTAGCTGCTGCTACTACTACTACTGTTACTCCCGCTAATGCTCCTACTGTTGCTGCTTTTGCTGCTTCTACAACTACTGTTACTGCTGCTGCTGCTGCTTACTACTAATGTGATTATTAACACTACTGCTTCTGCTGCTGCTGCGTCACCTATTTCTGTTGCTACTGCCGCTGCTGTTTTTATGCTGCTGCAGCTGCTGCTGCTGCTACTGCTACTACTACTACTGCCGCTGCTGCTGCTGCTGCTGCTGCTGCTGTTACTGCTGCTGCTATTGCTGCCGCTGTTGTTGCTGCTGCCACTACTACTACTACTACTGCTGCTGCTGCTGCTGCTGCTGCAACCACTACTACTACAGTTGCTGCTGATCTGCTGCTGCTGCTGCTGCTGCTGCTGCTGCTGCTGCAACCACTACTACTACAGTTGCTGCTGATCTGCTGCTGCTGCTGTTGCTTCCACTGCCGCTGCTACTGGGAATCCACTAACTACTGTTTGGTTTCGTTCGCTACTGTTGATACTGCTTCTACTGATACAATCACCATCGCTACAGGCACTGGTGGTGATACCACTACTACTGCTGCTCCTGTTGCTACTCATCCTCCTCCCTCTACTACTGCTGCTACTATTGCTGCTGCTCTACTGATAATACCTCTGCTACTACTGCCGTTACTATGAGTGCTGCGTCCAATATTATATTGCTGAGACTGCAACTGCTTATGCTTCTGTACAGCTTCTGCTACTGCTGCTGCTGCGCTGCTACTACTAATGCCACTGCTACTACTGCTGCTGCTGCTGCTTCAACTCAGCTACTATTGCTATTGCTGCCGCATCAGTTTCTGCTTCTTCTTCTGCTACTGTTGCTGCTGTTAGTGCTGCTGCCACTACCATTACTGCGAATGTCACCGCCGCTGCTGCTACTGCTACTACTACTACTGCTACTTCAACAACAGCAACAGCAACAACAATGACGACGACGTGACGACGAGAACAACAACAACAACAACTACTACTACTACTACTACTGCTGCTGCTGCTGCTGCTGCTGCTGC
>JADBJO010005793.1:37500-44696 GCA_016801955.1 Conus betulinus | reverse complement strand
TTTCTTTATTCCTTGTTCAAACAAGGAATGAAAACCACACACACACACACACACACACACACACACACACACACACACCACACACGGACTACAGTAATGTGTAATGGCTTGTCCGTTATTAGGTGAAACACTGAAGTAAATGTCAACATTACGCAGTATTTTGCCGATTTCAATATCATCTTTTGATTAGTGTGGATAGTTCTGCCTAATATTGACGTTGAGCTCGCTCCCATGAACGACGAGAGAGATGAAGTTAATAAAGTTCTCTCTGTGTGTGCGTGTGTGTGTGTGTGTGTGTGTGTGTGTGTGTGTGTGTGTGTGTGAGTGTGTCTCAGAGAGAGAGAGAGAGAGTGATAGAGAGAGAGAGAGACAGACAGACAGACAGACAGACAGAGATGATGGGGATGAGGAGACGCTTGCTCCAGTGTGAAGATACAAACATGTAAAACATCAGGAGCAGAATTTCCACCTTTCACCTGTTGGGACAGAATCAGTGGTCACTTGTGTGTGTGTGTGTGTGTGTGTGTGTGTGTGTGTGTGTGTTTGCACACGCACGCACACACACACACACACACACACGCACGCACGCACGCACGCACGCACGCACGCACGCACGCACGCACGCACGCACGCACGCACGCACGCACGCACACACGCACGCACGCACGCACACACACACACACACACACACACACACACACACACACACACACACACACACCACATACACGCACATAAACACAGACACGAATGCATGCACACATATATTATGTACGTGCGCATGGAAGCACCAGACTGAAATATAAAACACGAAACAGAAATATCATGTCGCTTTTATTCATACGCAGATTTCATAAAAATGGATGTTGTGTTCTTTATATGGCATTGTATTCTTCACATCGGCAGTTTAAGAGGAAAAATAAAAGCAGCACGGCATCAGTGACCATCATCGAAGTAGGACTGAAGTTGTGTCTGTACCAATCACGATCTGCGCTGTATGATTCTCATCAGTCATACATAATGGCCATGTTCAGCATCGCGCGCTACCTTATTAATGCCATGCCATGCCTAGATTCGCTTTCGCCATTCTTTTTCATGATAGTGACCTATTTCCATCTTCATCGACCTATGATTTTGGAAGAAAGAAATGGCAAACGTGCCGTTCCTCTCTCTCTCTCTCTCTTCTTTTTTTTTTTTCTTTCACACACACACACACACACACACACACACACACACACACACACATACACACACACACACGCGCGCGCGGGCGCGCGCGCACACGCACACCCAAACCTTGTGTCCAGGTTACTTAGAAAGATTCAGACTTAATAACACGTAGTGGTATGGGCATCTAAACACCAGTTTCAGTTTATTTCTTGAGAACTCAAAAAGTTATCAAGAAATTTCTTTTTTAATGTATCTTTAAACTGGTTTCTTGACCTTTAGGTATTTTACCAAGGTTGAGTTCAAAGTATCAAGGTCTAGGTCAAAGCATGGCTTTTTCGGAAGATATTCCAAAAGACGTATGCACAGGTATAAACTGTGTCAACATTGGAAACAAACAACCGTCCAGGAACACACACACACACATACACACACACACACACGCACACACACACACCACACACACACACACACACACACACTCACACACACACACACACACACACACACACACTCACACACACACACACACACACACACACACACACACACACACACACACACGCGGGCGCGCGCGCGCGCGCGCGCGCGCGCAGAGCTACACATGAACACACAAACATATCCACCGACATGCAAAAAGGCTTCCCCTGTTGTACTCTTTCATATATATAAAAATATATACACACCGTGTGTGTGTGTGTGTGTGTGTGTGTGTGTGTGTGTGTGTGTGTGTGTGTGTTGTAGACATGTGAAAAACAAACCCTTAAAAAAAATATTTTACAGAATACAGCACCACGTTTCACCATTGAAGTTACGTATCATCACAAATTCGTCATGATTTTGATCAAGAACTCTCACAATATATACATGAATTATGTACAAAACATGACAGGGACACGATGCGTTTTGATACAATCATTAAATCAGTCGCCATATTTAATCCCTTCCAGGCTCCCAACTCGCGATCGAAACGAACGTCAGTCTGAACAATACGTTTGTACATATGAAACCGTGTGTGTGTGTGTGTGTGTGTGTGGTGTGTGTGTGTGTGTGTGTGTGTGTGTGTGTGTGTGTGTGTGTGTGTGTGTGTGTGTGTGTGTGTGTGTGTGTGTGTGTGTGTGTGTGTGTGAGTGCGTGCGTGCGTGCGTACGTGTGTGTGTGTGTGTGTGTGTGTGTGTGTGTGTGTGTGTGTGTATGTGTGTGTGTATGTGTTTGAGTTTGTGTGTGTGTGTGTGTGTGTGTGTGTGTGTGTTTGTGTGTGTGTGCGTATGTGTGCGCGCGCGCGCATGTGCGGGAAAAAAAAACACCTCATCATGAGATGAGGTGTGTGTGTGTGTGTGTGTGTGTGTGTGTGTATGTGTTTGAGTTTGTGTGTGTGTGTGTGTGTGTGTGTGTGTGTGTGTGTGTGTGTGTGTGTGTGTGTGTGTGCGTATGTGTGCGCGCGCGCATGTGCGCGGGAAAAAAAAACACCTCATCATGAGATGAGGTGTGTGTGTGTGTGTGTGTGTGTGTGTGTGTGTGTGTGTGTGAGTGTGTGTGTGTGTGTGTGTGTGTGTGTGTGTGTGACGACATAAACTAAACACAGCGCGTTTTCTCGATCAATTGATCGTCAAAACGCTAATCCACATTTCCACTTAGCCCTGGAATGCAGGGTGAGTGTGTTGCAGTACACCTGTTAGTATTATTCTTCCCTCTCCCATTTCACCCCCGAGTCAAATTGGTTGTTTTTCTCAACACAAAGTCGAAAAACAATGGAGGATTAACACACTACTTCGGAGGAATAACGTACAACTTCATGTACAAATATATTGTGATCGTGCACAGTAAATATTGATTATATTGGAAAACAATACTTGTATTTAAGTTAAACAACAGCAATGATAATAAAAACCGTGAACTGTTTGAACGACATACAAATCGGTTTCAGCTTACAGGCCCAAATCTGTCGTGTTTTCAATATTTTTCACACCAAAAATACATAAAAGAAGGGGGGGGGGGGGGGGGGGGGGGGGGGGGCTCTTCTTTGCAAGTTTCATTTTCCTAACGATGGCCATTAGTCAGACAGAGGTGTGGAGGGCAGAGGTTCGAGTCCAGGACAACAGCACCCAGTTGTGTTGTGCCCCCGAATTTTCGGTATCTCATTTCAATACGTGCAGACGTACGTATAACGAAGGTCACACACGCATGATAATCAAAGATCTAGTTTTTGTCAGCTTTTCGGTGAATTTTACGCCCGGCATGCACCAGGATACTTGTACTGAAGAAGACCACCTGCCAGGTGCCCCCACCCCCACCCCACCCAAACGCACACACACACACACACACACACACACACACACACACACACACACACACACACACACACACACACACCTCACACTCATTCCCCTTTGCTCGCATAGATGTCGTGATGGACACCAAATATAGCAACAACCCGATCGCGCATCAGTGAGGATAGAACCTGTTAAGGCACTCTTCCTGCCCAATAAAAGTTCATGGGATAAGGACTGAATTAATGTCAATGCTGTACGGTCATTATTCAGTCCATCGGTTAAAAACGTTTTTTGGACGTTGAACTGGAACGTAACTTACTGAATGAACAATACCGGTACAGTCTTCACGGGCATGTTTACCAGACTCTTCACCGGGGGACACCAGTCCACCGCAGGTCCACGAGGTGAAGTCATAACGACATTCGGCACGTTCTGCCAGACTGCTGTCTCTGCCAAGACCCATAGGGTGCACTGTCGACCTGGTTCGCTGGACCACGACACAGAAGCCTTTGGGGACACAGTGTTGAGTCTCCGCCGTGTACTGTCCCGCTTTGTCAGAGCTGTCAGCATGCCTGTTTAGAGCCGGTGACGGAGGAGTATTCCGGAGAGTGATGTCACTGGTCGGAAGAATCGCCTGAAATTGCCTGGTTCTTTTTCGATTCTCTCACAGCAAACGAAATTCAGAGTCGCGTTGACAAAATATGTACAACAATAAACGATTAGAAGGAGACCAACAGCAGCAACAACAACAAAAAAGAATTTTTGATGTGAGTGGAGTGCAAAGAATCAATGATAACAGCTATGTTTGGTTTGTGCGAACATACTTGTCCGAGTGCATGTTTATGTAACGTTGAGTGTGTGCACGCGCGCGCGTGTGTATGTATGTGTGTGTGTGCGCGCGCGCGCGCGCGCACGCATGCACGCTGGGTGTGTCAATATGTGAGTGCATGTATGCGTGCTTGTGTGCGCGCATGCGCGCGTTTGTGTGTGTGTGTGTGTGTGTGTGTGTGTGGTGTGTGTGTGTGTGTGTGTATGTGTGTGTGTGTGTGTGTGTGTGTGTGTGTGTGTGTGTGTGTGTGTGTGTGTGTGTGCGTGCGTGTAATTGCGCGTGTTGAAATGAATGACAACAATATAGAAAAGAAAAAAAAAAAACAGCACCAGGTAAAAACGAAAACAGGATGCATTCCATCAACCTTTCGTTTTCATAATCAGCGAGGAGTTCAAAACGACGAGTTCAAAAAAAAAAAAAAAAAAAAAAAAAAAAAAAAAAAAAAAAAAACCCCGGAAACGAGACATCTCCCTGTCACCACTACGCTTTACTTGGTGGTGAAATAGATGACAGGAAGAAGACGAGGGAGAGAAAGAGCAGGGCGAGCAGGGTGCCGACCAGGAAGAGCACACGTGGACACCCTGCCCAGGCGGCTGGCCCTCTTCTGGTTGTCCAGCCGGAACTGCACGTCGCTCTGCTCCATGTAGTGAATAGCCGGCAGGCAGCAGAAGAACACGAAGTACAGGCAGTTGCAGAACCACACGGCGTCATGCAGGCGGTGGTTGAGGCGGTTGTAAGGGTGGGCAGGACGGCGGCGGTGGAGGAGGAGGTGGACAGGATCTGGTGCGAGTGTTTCTTGCTGGGAAAGAGGGACGAGTCGTACAGAGCGTGTGGCTGCTGCTGGTGCAGGTTCTGCGCGCCTTCCACGTCCAGTTCCACGAACACGTCGTCTCTGGTGGAGTCCACGGAGGTTGAGTTGTTGTTCCCGCCGCTGATGGACCTGCACGCCGCGAAGTTCTGGCGTTTGGCTCCGGCGCTCGTTTGCCGGGAAAGGGCGCCGTGGTTTTACCTGGAGCCATGGGCACAGGAACCTGACCCACGGCGTCAGCATTGTTGGCGTTCGTGGGATGGCCCAAAGCCGCTTCGGAACTGTTCGCCCCGAATGCCATGGCGATTTCCCGGCAGTCCCTGGGCTGTTCTTGGCTCGTACCTGGAGATCCTGGGTCCGGCATGCCCTCGTGCTTGGACTCTTGTAAAGAGAGTTTACCGAAATGGGGGGAATGGCCGAACACGTCCACTTCGCCTTCTTGCGCGCTGATCAGCTGGTGTGTGTTGGAAGTGAACGCTGTCGTGATGGCGGCGTGGCTGTCGCCGCCGTCGCTGCTGGAAGTGCGGAAGCGGGTTATTGTAGGACTGGTGGCGGGAGAAGCTGGCTCCATGGTGGCTGGACATTTTGTCGGGGAATGCTCCACATGCACCAAACTGAAACACAAACAAAGACGCAATGCACAAACCAACCAACCAACCAACAAACAAACAGGTAATAAACAAGCAAACAAATAAACTAGCTAGAACTCTCGCATGTGCGTTAACCTCCAATTTTTTAATTCCACACAGAGTAAGGAAATCGTAGGGTCTGACTGCAAAAGAACGTTACTTCGCGGGTCATTTTTTTTTTAAAACTTGATATGAAAAAAAAAACTGTATTGTTCACATTTATATTCCTAGAAACTTACAATATTCAATGAAAACACATTCCTTCATTGACAGTTATCAGTTCGTAACCAGTACCTTGACAGTGCTCATGTTCGGAGGAAAACTTGTGTGATAATCTTGCTGAACGAATACGGGATCCGCCCTTAGTCTGGATACGCTTTTTTTTTTTTATTTTTTTTTTTTAATTAATCTGGATCCGCCTTTGACATGGATCCGGTTTTTTTTGTTTTTTTTTTGTCTAGATCCGTACTTTTAGATGAATCCTCCTTTTCTTTTTAAAGAATCCGAATCCATTTTTATTCTGGACCCACCCTTTGATCTGGATTCGCCCTTTGATCCGGATCCGCCCATTGATCTGGATTCGCCCTTTTATCCGGATCCGCCTTTTGATCTGGATTCGCTTTTGATCTGGATCCGCGTTTGATCTGGATCCGCCCTCTGAGAGTCAAACCGTATCCAAAATAATGAATTGTTCCTATGCCACATTCGGTTATTCCAAGAAATTTCGTTAAAACTGGTTCTGCAGTTTCAACAGTAAACTTAAACTGCTTTTCTTGGAGCTATGTACAGTCGGATCTCTGAATTTTCATTTCGAAACAACAGCACAAACACACACATTCACACATGCATTCTCTCTCTCTCTCTCTCTCATCGTTCGCGAAGCGATACGAAAACAATTTCTGCGGACACGTAACCAACAGGGAAAGCTTTAGAACCCATGTTAAAAGTTCTTTAAGGAAAGGGACGAAGTAATGCCCTACTTGTTGAATTGTTCCGAACAACTCCGAACTGACAGAATCTTTGCAGCGCAGCCCATAAATAGCCCGAAGGTATCCTTCCAGAGGTGGGTTGCCCGAAACTGCTAAACCGGTTTTTCTTTTTTATTGTTGTTGTTGTTGTTGTTGTTGTTTTCAAAGCAGGATTTCTTATTTTGCCCAGGTCCTGTGACATGTGCTCTCATTTACAGACACATGTTTTGATTTTATTTCATTTCGTTTTTTTTTGTGTGGGCGCTGTATGCACTATGTACTTGGTCGCATGCACATCCGGTATCCCTTCGCAGTGATCTCCGGGAGCGGGGAGAATACAGGGGTTTCTGACATCTCCCCCTCATCCTGACCCCCCCCCCCCCAAACTCCACCACCACCATCCGCCCCCCACCTCCCTTCCGCAGAGGGGTGGCGCAGGAAGACCTGCATGTAACCTTTTACCCAAGCGATTAAAACAACAACCAAAATGAGCAGAGACTTGCTGTTTAGCACCTAGGCTAA
>JADBJO010005793.1:25000-27500 GCA_016801955.1 Conus betulinus | reverse complement strand
AATCGATTAGCTTCACAGTAGATATTGGTTTGCTCAACAAAATCAATACTCTACTATCAATTATAAAGCAGCAAGTGCAGTTTAACTGCGTTAGACATGTGCTACCTTTCTACCATCTTAATTCAAGAAAAACTGAATGGAGCAACTGTAACAATTAATTCTCAAATCGTGGGATCAGAGATGTTGGATAAAGAGAGGTGTGTGTGTGTGTGTGTGTGTGTGTGTGTGTGTGTGTGTGTGTGTGTGTGTGTGTGTGTGTGTGCACGCTCACGTGTGGGTGTGTGTACGTGTGTGTGTGCGTGCGCGCTCCCGTGTGTGGTGTGTGTGTAGTGGTAGTGGTGGTGTGGTGGTGGTGGTGGTGGTGGTGGTGATGGTGGTGGTGGCTGTGGTGGTGGTAGTGGTGTGTGTGTGTGTGTGTGTGTGTGTGTGTGTGTGTGTGTGTGTGTTTTTAAGGATCAACACACCTCAGGTTTCAATGATCTGTCGGCGTTGAGTGTGTGGTATAGGAAAAAAAACCACCCAAACAAAACAAACAAATTCACAGAGCATGCTTGAGATATTTGTAGAAGAAATCGGCAACGCCCAAACACCTGAAATACTTTGAAGGACACTCATCCAGCAATAAGAAAACTATTCTTCATGATAGTGATCAGGAACTATCACTGCATACCTCCAGGGGTGTGATCTCACGTCAGTCAGACTGCTCATGGAATGATAAAGTCATGACAATACCCTCTCGTGTATGCTTGCTCTGTAGATGTTAGAATCTTGATGACTGATATTTGTCGATTGGACTGCATATAACATAATGAATTTATGTGCCATGTCATCTGCACTGCTTAGTAGGTGACAAAATCTCGGTGATTATCAAGGGTATTCAGATGCTCCTGGGACGATGAAATCATGATGATAGTACCATGTCATTCAGACTGCTGCGTAGCTGACATAATTTTGATGATTATGTAGGTCATTGAAACTACTCGTGGGATGATAAAACCACGACGATGATCTCGTTTCATTCAGACTGCTCAGCGAACGATAAAATGAACATGGTGATTCCTCGTCTTTCATTCGTTCGTTCTATTTTTACTGGAGTCATTTATTCTCTCGTTCACCGGCAGTCATGTCGCCTTAGCGTCAACATCCACGTCATCATCCGTTTTCAACGGTCACGCATTCGACAGTGCCCCGCTTCGTTTCGTGCCGTTCATTCATCCGTGCGTTTGTTCATTGATTTCACCCTTAAAGTCCTGACATCTGAAAGTGCCTCTGCGGGAAAGTGGGCATGCAACCCCCACTTCCTTCCTATTGACTCAATCACTCCTTCATCCATTAGTGTTCGTCCTAATTTATTAGATGACAGACGCCAATCTGTTGATGGATTTAGTCTTTCAGAGTAGACAGTAGACCGAGTACCGGTGTGCAGTCTGCTCTTGGCACACGTTAAAGAACCCGTGGCAACAAGGGAATTGTATTGGGAACATCTTATAGTAAAATCCCTAGTGACTGGCCAACAATTAGCATATGCAAAGAGGTTAAACACGCACACACACACACACACACGCACGCACGCACGCACGCACCACACACACACACACACACACACACACACACACGCACGCACATACCACGCAGGCACACACACACACACACACACACACACACACACACACACACACACACACAGTGGCGCTATGCGGTGGCGATGAAGCCTCCTCACTCCTCAAGGGGAGCAACGCCGACGTTCACAGAGACACAGGTTATGACGATGAAGTACTACAGTAAAAAATCGTATCAAACCATCCCAGTTTTATTAATTCGTTCCATTTCCGTCTTCTTCATCGTCGATAATTCATTCACTCATGGACGTCCTCTCACCATGTCTTCAGGCTGAAGATCTGTCTTACAAATGCATGTCCGTGTGGCACTGGTCCACCTGCGCCAGCCCGCAGTCTCCAATCCCGTCCCATTTTTGACAGCCTGCGACAACAGACGTGGCCCAAAGCAGTGGGCATGAAAAGAGATCATAGCATGGGAGATACGCAGGTACCATTGCGCATCCAATCAGTTCGGAACAACCGTAGGATTGCATTCGTAAGGGAAATTTGCTTCCGGTTCTCCAAACTTCGACTCTTTTCAAAACTGTTTGTGCTTAATTTCAACGTCCTTAGCGGGTATTGCCGACTCATTCTTGGTTGCATGGCTCAGAAGATGACAAAGAAAGACCGTTCCTTCTGTAAAACACCACGCAAACGAAGAAAAACGATGAATAGACGGACGCACTGATACTGAAGATTTGCATGCAATGTGTCGTGCACTGAAGAAGCCTCAATCGTTCAATAATTGATAACATTAGCCAGTTATAATCGGCTCTTTATACCGTCCAATCAGAACGCAGCTTTGGATTGATACGTGACGGCTCTGTGGTATTTGGTACCATAACCATATCACGTTCAATGCAAATTAAACAAAAACAACATTAAGTCAATCTGAAGATCAG
>JADBJO010005793.1:15000-20000 GCA_016801955.1 Conus betulinus | reverse complement strand
GAGGGAATCGCCTTCACACACACACACACACACACACACACACACACACACACACACACACACACACACACACACACACACACACGCACGCACACACACACACAGAGCTATTTTGTCCTCCTTCAGGAGTGTCAAACTGTGCTTTGGGGCAACAAGAATTAAGATTGTTGGCTGCAATAATGCACTTGTATGTTAAACAATTCTTTCATTTCTCTAGAGAAACCTTCGTTCTGCATACGGTGCAATCTTGTCCTTTCCCTCTCTCCCTTAATTGTATGTAGAGTCAGTGGGATGCCATACTGTTGACAGTATTGCTCCAACTCTGTCAGGTGTTCGTCAAGGTCTGGGTATCTGTTGATTGTGTTCCGGTCAGTTCTGCAATGTCGTGAGTCCACCATGTTTTCTCTCTTCCTCTCTGTATCACCCTACTTGAAAAGAGCTCTTTACGGTTGACTTGACCACAAGTATTGTATCTTGATTCCTGACCAAACGAACGTAGTTTTCTGTTCTTAGCTGATGTCAAACTGATTGTCTTACAGTCTGAAAGGCTGTTTTTATGGTTTGGAACACTTGTTTATTGGTGATAAGACAAAACACTACACACACACACACACACACACACACACACGCACGGCACGAACATTAGAGCGCATGCATGCTCGCACGCACACAAAGCCCTCCCCCTCCTCCGCCCTCGCTCCCCCCCCTCCCCCCCCCCCCCCCCCCACACACACACACACACATACGGAAACACATTCAGTGCATTCCTTTCATTTCAGTGGTCTAGTCCTTACCTCACGCTATAGTTCACTGGCCTTTACACTTCATTCCTAATTGCATTTGACCATACTGTGTCACCGGGCCCATGACCTGAGTATCAGAGCTTCTGTACATAGGAGGCTATAGGAGGTGGACGGGAAGGGAACAGAAGAGAAGGTTTGGGAAGGAGAAGTATGGTGTGCATAGATGCCCGGGAGGAGGTAGCGACAGGGGACCCCAAAATCTTACCCTCATTTTCATTTTTTTTGGGTTAATTCCCGATTCTTCCTTCACGTCGCTCATGCAGTCCATTCCCCTCGCCCTTCACATGGTGACCCCACGGCCTCGGGCCACGCCCTGCCACAGGGCAGGGTGTCTCCCGCGGGGCGGGACCACAGGCGCTGGAGGTGCACCCAGACCTTGCGCGCGTGCACCAGGCAGTACTCGTTGTCGGGGTCCAGGACTCTCGCCGGTGGTAGCCAAACGTCAGGGTATGGGACAGGCGCGCGCATATGGTCAGCGGGAGGAGGTCCAGCTCCGCCGGGTTCAGAGTCAGCTGTTAGGGGAGGGTGGGGGGAGACAGAAGGTGAATATGGTGAGTTTTGTGGCGTGACTGAAGGAAGGGAAGAAAAGGGCGTGTGGAGGAGAAACCCTCAAGAAGAAAGAAAGAATGAAGAAAGACTGGCAGACAGATAGATGGACAGGAGAGAACACACACACACACACACACACACACACACACACACACACACACACACACACACACACAGTGCGCTGCCCTGAGGAAGATCACACATAGGTCAAAATATTGAGGCAATAATAGATGTTTTGTTGTTTCTTTCTTTCTGCAAATGTGTGTGTGTGTGTGTGTGTGTGTGTGTGTGTGTGTGTGTGTGTGTGTGTGTGTGTGTATGTGCGTGCGTGTGTGTGTGCGTCCGTGCGTGCGCGCGTGCGTGCGTGCGTGCGTGAGGAAGAGAGAGAGAGAGAGAGAGAGAGAGAGAGAGAGAGAGAGAGAGAGAGAGAGAGAGAGAGAGAAGAAAGAGATTTACAACAAACAAACAAAAAAAAAAAAAAAAAAAAAGAAAAGTAAAAAGGATGGTGAACGAGAAAAAGTCTTCGGTCAGGATTTTGCTTTAACCTAGCGTGACAAAACCATACCCCTCATTTCCCCTACACACGTACCTCCCCCCTCCCTCCTCACCTCTGACAGATACCCCGCCAGCGCATGCCCCGCCATCTCATCGGGGTCCAGCTCAGGCGAGCACTGCAAGATCAGGTAGGCCATGGCCACGGCAATCTCGACAAGCATGAAGGTTTTAGTGGAGTCCCCGAAGTCCAGGATCCCACAGACGCGATGGACCGAGGACGAGGCTGGAGTCGGCTCACCATCACCATCACCATCGACCTCCACCGGCTCCACCAAGATGTTGTGGTCGTTGAAGTCGCTGTGGATCAACCCTGCGGCCGTGAACAGACGAGAGAAATTGCTGTTACATCACATCAAGGAGCAGGAAGAGAAAGGGGAAGTCAAGGAGGGGGGGGGGGGGGGGGGGGGGGGGGGAGCGGTGGCGGAAGCAGGGTAACGTGAGGGGATGGGAGGGGGGGGGGGGTAAGTTCTGGAAATTGCGTATTTAGTTAATGTTTTTTTTTTTTCGGGGGAAAAAAAGGAAAAAGTTTTTCTGTCATTCATTATCATTTTTGTTTAATGGTATTTAACATCAAGGGCAGCATGTGGTCAGTGGATTGTACTGAGATGGACGTCACTCCGCGCCAGGAGGGAGTTAGATTGTCCTTTTCATTAGTTTCAAAGTGAAGTGACTGCGGGCGGTAATTGAAACAAACAGAAAAGAAAAAAAAAAATAAGTTAACCACCATCACCCTCCCGCCTCCACTTCCACAACATCCCCATTTCGCGCTCACACACGCACACACGCACACTCTCTCTCTCTCTCTCTCTCTCTCTCTCTCTCTCTCTCTCTCTCTCATACACACACACACACAACACAACACACACACACAGACAGAGAGAGACAGAGACAGAGAGAGAGTATACTCGAAAATGCCTAATAACAAGAAAGAAATGCTACTTCTAACAACTGGTGGCCAGTTGAAATCATGCCCCAGTAAAACTCCATTCGTGTCACAGCGGTGAACAGCGCATGAACATTCTTTACTACTAGGGATATATGCAACAATCGCACACACACACACACACACATACAGAGAGAGAGAGAGAGAGAGAGAGAGGAGAGAGAGAGAGAGAGGTCTACATCCTTTCAGCTCAGAGTGCAGTTCACTCAGCCGTTCCGCGAACAAGGGAAAGAACTCGTGACTGCTTGTCGAGCTACACACAGCCCACTGCCAGATCGTGTACTGCATTCAGTTCTCACTCTCACACAAAGATTAAAAGATTTCAATTCTGTGAATCCTTTGGAGCATGGAGGACTTGAAAAAAAAAATCAAACAAATGTTAATGAAACAAATCAAACACCCCAAAAGTTAACGCACTGAATAGCCTACTAAGTTTTAGAATCTTCGCTAAATTTAGCAACACTTTATCTTTTTACCACCACCGAGCAAACGACAGTAGTTAAATATGGACTTCATACATGTAAATTTTCTGGGTATAAACTGATTTCTAATGTCGTTACATTTGATGCATTTCATTAAAAAATGGAATTCATCACCAAGGTCATTTTGGTCGCAGTCCCGACAGAATCTTTCATCGTGAGATATTCTAAATCGTCTGCCAATTCTATCATGACTTTATGATTACCACAGCGAAACCGAATTTGTGGGCATATATAAATATCAGGCAACATTTCAATATATTTTTCACGGCATAATTCTGTTTTAAAACTTATATAAAATAAACACCTGTTACTAGATCTTAAAGCATCATTCCAAGCACGTATATATTTATTATGCAATGAATTATGAACATTTCTATAAAGGCTGAACAAACAAAAATTTTGTATCTCCCCCAAAACAGTCGAATCCCGTTTCTAGTACGCTATTCCGTATACACGTTAACCACATAGATGTAAAACACTGACCTCTGTATAAATCATATAATATCTTATACAATCTAGACGAATATTTGTTTTCTGAGAAAAGTGATGATGACAAGAATTTCATTATTTCTGCATATATTTGAATCTCTCTCTCTCTCTCTCTCTCTCTCTGTGCGTGCTTGCGCGCGACGTGTGTGTGCGCGGGGGTCGTCTCTCTCTTTTCCTCAGGAGGAGAAAGGGAAGTCCAGAGGATAAAATGTTTGTACTAGGTGACCATTCTCTCCTGGAACTCGGATGCCTGCAAGTAGGCACCGCCGACTGTTATCCGATCAGCAGTTAACTCAAAACACTCTTTATTTAATGTTTCGTTTTCAGGCTGTTTTCATGCTAGAAGTGAAGTGTGCGAACCTGCATTTTCACGACAGAAAGAGTAATTTCGGATGTTGGAACTACTTAAATCGCGCGCATGGAAAACGTTATCATGGGAAAGTGAGTATGGAATCCGCAATAATGGGAAATATCGCACTAAGGTTGGCGCGTGTATGCCATTAACATTTCTCGGAGGGAAAGGGGGGGGGGGGGGGGGGGGGGGGGGTGTGCTTGGAATCGGGGGTCAAGAATTTTTTTTTTTTGACTCGAGTTCAATTGTCTCGCCAACAATAGGGACAGTACTTACAGAGCAATTTCTTTGTCAACCGAATAAACGGAAAAAGCGTACATTCTATACATTTTAAAAAAAAGAAAAGAGAGAGATTTACAGACAGACACTGAAAGACAGAGAAAGAGACAAATACAGAGAAAAACAGAGAGAGAAAGAGAGACAAATAGACAGTCACAGTACACCCCCCCCCCCCCCCCCCCCCCACCCCATCCCACCCCCACCCCCTCCCGAAAAAAAGGTGGAAACTACAGGCACAAAACTGATCGAAAGACGGAATACAACCTACAATGAAAATTCCCCACCCACCACCTTTCCTCCCAGTCTCCTCCTACCACATAGGGAGGGTACGGGGTTACATGCATGGTAGTACGGAGTGGTGGTGGTCGTCGTCACTATTTATATCTGTAAGTGATAAGAAAACAAACAACAAACAAACAAGAAACGTACCAGTCTGCAGTCGTCCATCTTCACTTTGCAGCACCCGACTTTCGAAGGCATCAATCACCTCGGTGACGACACTGACCATTTTGGCGTCATCAATGTAGCACGTGAGACGACGGAGAGAC
>JADBJO010005793.1:7500-10000 GCA_016801955.1 Conus betulinus | reverse complement strand
GTGTGTGTGTGTGTGTGTGGTGGTATGTTTGCGGGGGGTGGGGGGGGGGGGGGGGGGGGGGGGGGAGGGCACGCGTGCGCGCGCTTACAGGAGAAATTCAGAGAAAAAAAGGAGACATATGACGAGAGAGAGAGATAATGGCAGACAGGCAAAGACAAAGATAAAAAAAACCTAAAGACTGGAGGCGAAGTCTTCAAGAAATGTGTCCTCAACACAGCTAATAATGTATGTTTGTGTACTATCTGCCACACACACACACACTCACACACGCACGCGCACTCACACACACATACGCACACACACACACACACACACACACACACACACACACACACAAACACATATCACACACACACACACACACACACACACACACACACACACACACACACAGGCGCGCGTGTGCGGAAACACAACATTCCAGAGAGAGAGAGAGAGAGAGAGAGAGAGAGAGAGAGAGAGAGAGAAGAGAGAGAGAGAGAGAGAGTGATGCATATATGTGTGTCTGTGTGTGTGTGTGTGCGTGCGCTCATGTGTGTGTGTGTGTGTGTGTGTGTGTGTGTGTGTGTGTGTGTGTGTGTGTGTGTGTGTGACTGTCTGTCTGTCGCAGGCGCGCGCGCGCGCGCGTGTGTGTGTGTATGTGTGTGTGTGTGTGTGTGTGTGTGTGTGTGTGTGTGTGTGTGTGTGCATGTGTGTGTGTGTGTGTGTGTGTCGTCGTGTGCGTGTGTGGCGTGTGTGTGCGTGCGTGTGTGTGTGTGCGTGCATGCAAGCGTGTGTGTGTGTGTGTGTGTGTGCATGCATGCATGCGCGCGCGCGCGCGCGCGCGTGTATGTGTGTATGATGGGCAGAAGAGAAGAGAAGAGACTGGCAAAAAAAACAGAAATACGCACGCGCAGCAAACACTCATACGCACTGAGAGATGAAGAATAAAGAGACAGATTGACACAGATTCTGAGACTGGCGCATGAACAGAGAGAGAGAGAGAGAGAGAGAGAGAGAGAGAGAGAGAAGACCAACAGAAATACCAAAGTTCGTGCCAAAGTGTGTTTTCGATAAAACAGGATTCTGTGTGACATGTCCTACAGCAAAAGCAGGCCAGAGCGCAGGGGCCTGTGTGCTTCGCAAGACATAGGGCCTACAGTGAGATGAGTTGGTTTTTTTTTTTTTTTTTTTTTTTTTTTGGGGGGGGGGGGGGGGGGTATGTGGGACCACCTCAAATTGTCTGTGAACTTGAACTTTTCTGAATTACAACTTTTGCCTTCCGATTCTGGAATCGTACGTTTGCCGTACAGTTCCAGAATAGCGCCCAATGCGTCTCTTTAATATCAGTCGAAGCTGAAATTCTCTTGCTCTGTCTGTCTTGTGAACAAAGGATCTCAGCTAATAGTTCGTGTGTGCGCGTGCCATTTCAAAGCTGACTGAATGCAAGTGTTCCAATGCTTCCTGCTTACAGCTTGAATCCAACTGAATGAGTTACATGGCAAAAACTCCGCTCCGCGACGTGCAGCCGTTTCCTGCAATGTAGTCAGCTGTCATGTTTGATCCTCCCTTCCCCCACCCCCTTTGTTTTAAGGTATACTTATACTGCTGAGTCTCCTGCTTCGGTAACCAGTAAATACCTTTCTGTTACACGCTCATGCTTGAAAAGAAAATCTTGAAAACTAGCAAGACGTTTGTCCGCTCCCTTGAAAATGACATTTTTCAACGGGTTTATATTAGGGTGCTTCACTATCGAATAAAATATTACTGAATGTAGCATCGCTGTATGAACCAAGATTTTTTTAAAAATTATTCTGTTTAGTTTGTCTTTCTTTTCAATGCCAGGAAAATATTCCACATACATTCTATCTTCAACAGTTAAAGTTGGACACTGTTTGTCTTCTTGAGTGCACTGCAAGATACCTGTCAGGATTATGCTGAACCGCCTTATAATACACCTTGAGCAAGAGCTTTAGCGGAGAGCCAGTGCGGCTTCAGAAAAGACAGAAGAACCATTGATATTAGTATCTGCTGCAGACAGCTCCAATAAAAATGTCAAGAACAAAATGCCGACCTGTTCTCCACCTGTGCCGACCTGACCAAGGCCTTCGATGACTGTCTGTAGAGAGGGCCTGTGGAAGATCGCGGCCAGATACGGATACCCAACGAAATTCAACTCTGTGGTGCGGCAGTTCCATGTAGGCGTGCAGGCCCGTATATTGGGACGATGGAGAGTCATCTAGCACATTCCCTGTCACAAATGGCGTGAAGCAAGGCTGTGTTTTGGCATCCACTTTGTTCGGCACAATTTTTCTCTACAACGCTGACGAAGCCTTCAGGGAAGGAGACGTAGACATCGACATCAGATTCAGACCAGATGGAAAGCTGTATAACCTCAAAAGACTCCAGGCAAAATTTAAGGTTACGTCAGACATCAAGGGCTTTCTGTTTGCTGATGACGGCGCTCTCAATGCTGCCTCAGAAACTGACATGCAATCCAGCATCAGCAAGTTCTCCGTAG
>JADBJO010005793.1:0-2500 GCA_016801955.1 Conus betulinus | reverse complement strand
TTGGGGTGCTGTTGGATTCTTTTTCGAACCCTTGGCGGTCAGAACACCACAGAATTATGGACCGTGTTGTGTCTCTACTTGACGCCAAGAGCACAAACACAATCAGCCGTGTCGAAAGTGTACGGGCCAATCGTGGAATGTTTACATTCCATGGATCAGCCGTGGTATACATTCCACGATTTTGCCCGTGGAGAGTACACTTTCCACGCCAGTACACTTTCAATGCAACGGCTTGCGCACGAGAGAAGCTGGACTGTGGCATGCTTTTGTTTGTTAATTAACTGCTATTCAACGTAACAATAACTTGGGAGGCTATGGCAAAGATTGTGTCTGAAAACGGTGGTGACACCTCACAACGTCTGTCGCTTAAACATGTACTGACGACAAAGGCGACGAAGCTAGGGGAGGGGGGTAAGTGGTTGGGGGGGGTACACATTTTCACAGTTGGCGACAGAATTTGGCGACGTTATTTATCTGTTGAAAAGCTGTGTCTTTTTTTTTTTTTCCCCGTTTTGTTTTTCTTTCTTTCCGGAACCAATTAGCTAGCCTCATGTTTTCCTGACAAACACTATTTTCCTTTTGTACAGTTAAGCAAGAATGCCGGAAAGTAACCCTCTCTTTCCCTCCCCGAACGCCTGTGTGTGTGTGTGTGGACGTGTGTGTGTGTGTGTGAAGCAAGAATGGCAAGAATGCCGGAAAGTAACTCTCTCTTTTCCCTCCGAACGCCTGTGGTGTGTGTGTGGACAAGAGAGAGAGAGAGAGAGAGAGAGAGAGAGAGAGAGATTCAGATTCAGATAATTTTATTCGTAATAGGCCATGGGTCCTAACGAAGGGGTGTGTGAACATACACAGCACAATAAGTATAAACAATTACAATACAATGCCGACAAATTGAGAGAGAGAGAGAGAGAGAGAGAGAGAGAGAGAGAGAGAGAGAGAGAGAGAGCACGTGCATGCGCAGTCGAGCTATATACTGTTGCTCCAAAGTTAAGACAAAGTATCTTCCAAGATCTGCTACAAGACAAACTTACCAGGAGAAAAGCAACGTTCAGTATGACATCCTGTGCACATTTCCTGGAAACAAAGCATGTCAATAGCATGGCCATGTGAGCGGTTTAAGGACAAAACAGTTTGGGCTGCGATCAGTTGTCGATACGTAATCCTACTTTTTTTTTTTTTCCTTTTGACTTTTTTTTTTTTTAATAATTTCTCCCTCACTTCTTCCAATAGCTTTCGTATTTGTCTAACTATTGCCTAACTTTCTTTTCTTACTTTTTTCCATCTTTGCTTCATATTTTTTTCCACCACTTACCTCTCCTTTTGCCTGTTTCACCCTTCTCTTTCTTCTTTCTTCATTCCGATGGGCAGTGGGCAAGTCCTTTGGACTTGTACGGGAAGCTAGACACCCCCCCCCCCCCCCCCCCCCCACTCCCCCATCCAGTCTTTAATATCTTGCGAGCACACCGCAAGCATAGCTGGTAAGTTGACGGGTCACCGACCCTCAACTCGGGGGCGTGTCTACCTTGTATGGGAAGCTGAATTCGGCAGACCTGCGCGGAAGAAACCACTGTGGTTCAACGGGCAGAAAGGCGATTTCCAGCGAGTTATGGAGCGCACATGGCGTGTCAAGACAAAAGGCGTCACGGTTATCCACTGCACCCCCGGCCCAATCTACCTCCAGCCATCTCGACTTCGTCTTGCCACTGGACACAGATAGATTGGGGTGAGAGAGTGAGGCTGACGACGCGCAACTCTCCCTAACTATAATCCAAGTCAAGCGCAAGTCATGACTTCAAACCCCACAGCGCAACCTCAAGTCCTGTGGCGATGGGCAAGTGGCGAAGGCAGCAGGTGTGGACGCACTGGGAGCTGTCAGTCACGAACCTGCCACAGGCGGCCCAGGGCATGTGGTCGCTCTCTACTGGACGAAGCAGAAGTGGAGTTCGGCAGCCCCCTGGGTGTCTGAGCAGCCCTCTTTAGGACCGCACTGCTCACCTCCATAACAAGAGGAAGGGGCTAGAAAAGGTGCCCTAAACATTGCCTGCTTCACCTTACCCTGGCCAGCAAACCGCGGCTGGTGGGGTGTCCCTCCCAGCGGCCGAACTATGAAGAAAAACAAAAACGAAGGTGCTCAACCTCGGCACATGGAACGTGCGAACTCTACTGGACAACGCTAGAACTACTCTGGTCGCCAAAGAACTTGCTCGCTACAACGTCGACATAGCAGCACACAGTGAAACACGCCTAGCGGACAAAGGCCAACTCACAGAATGTGGTGGAGGATACACATTCTTTCTGGAGCGAACGCAGCAGTACTGAACGGCGAGAGGCAGCAGGCATGGGATTTGCCCATCAGATTCAGTCTCGCCCGGAAACTTGTCAAGCTCCCGGAGGGCATGAACGATCGCCTGATGACACTCCAGCTTCCATTTGGACACAACAAGAGTGCAACACTAATCAGCGCGTACGCCCCAACACATGACCAACCCAGATGACATCA
>JADBJO010005792.1:150000-151459 GCA_016801955.1 Conus betulinus | reverse complement strand
TTCCTCTCTCTCTCTCCCATCTCTCTTTAACACACCCACACCCCCCCTCACTCACGCCTTCCCTCACTCTCCTCGCCGCGCGCTCACACACACACCCACACACACACACACCACACACATCACACACCACACACACGTCCTGATCGTAAGGCTCGCTTTCTTGATTAATGACAGTTCCGTATGAAAGACCTTGGTTCCTTGTACATGCGTCTTCATCTTCTGTGTGTCATTGTCGCTTGCGGCGCTGCGCGCGCGCGCGCGTGTGTGTATGTTAAGTGTATGTGTGTGTGTGTGCGCGCGTGCGTGCGTGTGTGCGTAACGTGCGTGCGTGCGTGCGTGCGTGCGTGCGCCCCTCCCTCACTTTTTTACCCCTTGTGACCCCCCAGCTGGAACAAAACCACGGTGTGTGTGTGTGTGTGTGTGTGTGTGTGTGTGTGTGTGTGTTGTAATCATCTATCTGATGTCTGCTTGACAAAAGCGGTGTGAATGGAAGCCAGAACATGAGTTCACGGAAAATACACTAGACCATGCTCGGAAATCTGTAAAGGAGGTAAGCTGCGTTAGAACACACAGTTTATTAGCGAGCGTGAACCCGCCTTTTTCATGGGATCTTGTCAACTTTTAATACTTCAATCTCAGATAACTTTAAAAAAAAAAAAAAGAAGAAAATAAAATCAATATCGGACTCTCCAGATCTCTTTGACCCTTAATTAACGTGAGAAAAAAGGTACCTAACTCTACCTGCCGTGGAGCCAATCGCTAGGGAAATGTCAGAATACAGCCAGACAGGTATAGCCTGAAATGATTGACACAAGAGATGAAAAAACAAAGACCAGGTTTATTGACAACAAAATTCTCTGTTCTTGAGCTTCTTGCCGCTTGAAATCCGCGTGGCCTTCTTTTATTAAGTTTTTTTTTTAACATTTCTTTATTGAACAGATGTATACATAAGCAACTTATTGAACTGAAGCAACAACAAGCAAATGCTTATAATGTGCTCAGTGACGGAAAATTTAATGTACAAAAAAAAAAACACATCAGCGGAATGCACAATCCTTTAATCAAACAAGAGAAACGCTGTCTCTATGGGGATTTTTTTTCAATAATCCATGTGACCGCTACCCTTTTTTAATGCACCATAAAATAACTGTCTCTGATCTGTGTAGGAAATTATCTTGATTTTTTTTTTCTTCTGATAGCAAGACGGCTGGCTTTATAATAACCATCCCAGTGTTGAGTGTGGTGAGAACCTTTAAAGTCTGGGTGCTTCATCACTTTAAAAGATCACTTTAAATGAACTACTGGATTTTTTGTTTGTTTGTTTGTTTGTTTTTTTATTTTGTTTTCTTCAGAATTGAAACACAGCCATTATCATGAAAAAAAAAACCCAGTATCATTTGATGTCAACAGTAATCATTGCTGTAACAAAACACACGGTACAAGCGAGGAAACAGCCCTT
>JADBJO010005792.1:125000-132500 GCA_016801955.1 Conus betulinus | reverse complement strand
ACAGAAGGATGGGAGATGGAGGGGTGGGGGTGGGGGCGGGGGGTGGGGGCATTAGATGAGAGAGAGAGAGAGAGAGAGAAAGAGAGAGGAGAGACAGTGATAGACAGAGACTAAACTGGGAGAGAGAGAGAGAGAGAAAGAGAGAGGAGAGACAGTGAGAGAACAGAGACTAAGACTGGGAGAGAGAGAGAGAGAGAGAGAGAGAGAGAGAGAGAGAGAGAGAGAGAGAAAATGAGGGAGAGGGGAACGGGTGTGGGGAGATAGAGACAGACAGACAGACAGAGAGAGACAGAGAGAGAGAGAGAGAGAGAGAGAGAGAGAGAGAGTGAAGAGAGGAGAGAGGTACACGTTGTTACTTAACTGCTTACTGCCGAGGGGAAATGTAACAATAGAATTTACATCCACCTTTTTGCCTGGCACCCACACATACACCTGTCACCTCTTTCTGACTAGTTTGAAAATAATTCTCCTGTCAATAACAAACCAACAGAGCGGCGTGATCTCTGTATTTCAGGCCTACATATCCACCTTCCTCGATCATCTCCACCTCTTCAAACGCCATCACAACACCCCCTTTCCATTTTGGTTCAACTGAAGAGAACCATCTCAATCTTTTTTTTTTTTTTTTTTAAGAGTGAAAGAGAATATGTTTTCCTCATTTTTTATTTCCTTTTACATCTCCTCCCTCCCCCCTCCCTCTCTCTCTCTCTCCTTCTCTCTCTCTCTCCCCCACCTCTCTCTCTCTCTCTCTTTCTTTTTATGAGATCAAAAAGCATATGCTGTAGATACTAGAATACTGGCACAATACTTAAAGAATAACAATTGCTGTTATTTTCTTTCTTCTGATAATAGCAACTTCTGCCACATATCTGGACAGTGAAATCATTATGTTAGATATACTGTCGGTGGGTAACAAACCACACAGTTTATGCCTTCTTTCTCTTTTTTTCTTTTTTTTTTTTTTGCAGCAATGACATTGAAAGGTTGAAATTTCACACAGCATTGTCACAGGGGTTACAGTGCAATATGAATTGAAGGTCTGAAGTGTATCTCATACCGTCTATACACGACTCGCAAATCGTCCATTGAACCTTACGGACTCAAAGCAACTTTTGTTTGCCATCTGCTTCTAAATTGTAGCAAAAAAAAAAAAAAAAAAAAAGAAAAAGCGCACTCCCTATGCAATTTAAACCAGTAACTCACAATTAATCTTCAACAGGCTAGCTGTAGATGCTCCCTCACAACGCCTTGGCTTAAGGCCTTGTCAGACCAATTGGCATAGGCCTAGAAACACCAAGGCTACATCAAAATGTTGTGCTCTGCATATTATGCTGGGATTGTCTTCAGTCGTGACCAAGCTCCTAGGCCCCCAATAACATGTATAGTCTCCGAAATCCCCCTCGAGTCGGAGTGTGGTTGCCCCACGTGGCGGGGTAATCAAAAACGGTTACACACGGTAATGTTCTCATCCCCACCCCAGCTGATGCTTTTGTTATCATAGCTTCGGCTGTTCGGTTGATCCCACTGGAGTCTTTTAGCCAGGGTACGGCCAGCAGCAGCAGCAGCAGCAGCAGCAGCAGCAGAACCACAACAACACAACAACAACAACAACAACAACAACAAACAACAACCACACATGCTTTTGCACAGCGCGGAACCAGTAATATTAGCAACTTCTTTTATCTTCTTGGAATGCCATTTTTGTTTGTAACAGG
The DNA here is from genome assembly GCA_016801955.1 of Conus betulinus. Classification (NCBI taxonomy): domain Eukaryota; kingdom Metazoa; phylum Mollusca; class Gastropoda; order Neogastropoda; family Conidae; genus Conus; species Conus betulinus. Next base: position 130,785 of record JADBJO010005792.1, on the reverse strand, counting down.
AAATTAGACGGCCTGTATATTCTGATATGAATGTATTTTCATGTTCAGATGCCCCTCAATGAGCCATGTTAGATCTAATCGACTGGGAACGCACGTGGGGAGAGAGCGAGAGAGAGAGAGGAGATGTAGAATGAGAGAGAGAAGAGAGAGAGAGATATAGAGAGAGAGAGAGAGAGAGATAGAGTGCGAGACAGACAGACAGGCAGGCAGGCCTAGGCATACAGAGCAGACAGACACGCAGACAAGCAGACAGACAGCGACAGGCAGACAAGCATACAGACAAGGTAGAACAGACAAGCAGACAGACAGACGAGAATCAGAGACAGGCAGACACACAACACACAGAGAAATCATCATACGACCCAGAGACATTCATTACCAGAACAGAGAGACACAGGAAGAGACAAAGACAGATAAAACCAGCAAGAATAAAAAGGGGGGGGGTTTAGGGGGAGGGGTTGCGGAGGAAGCGGGAGAGGAGGGAAGAAGGGCATTGTGTGTAAAGGAGAACCAGGCGAAAACGCACAGTATCTTGTTTTTTCAGCAGAGGACCCCAGCACACCACCAAGCCAAAAGGCCAACGAACCACTTCCCTTAGACTCTCACACCCCCTCCTTACCCATTATCTCCCCCCTCCCCCCCCCACCCCCCCCCCCCCCCCCCTTCCTATGGTCAACGGGCTGATTGCATTTCAGCTGCCCCACACAGCTTATAACCGCAACACTCCCCCCCCCACCACCCACAACCCCACCCGCCCCCACCCCCCCAAAAAAAAAAAAAAAATCTCGGGACAGCCTAGAAGACACTGAAAATCTGATCGCTCGCGTCCAAGCCCTTTAAAATTATAAGCAAGGAGCGGAGAGAGAGAGAGAGAGAGATGATGAGGAGAGGGACTAGAGAGAGAGCTAGAGAGAGGGAATGAAATTTAATAAAAAAAAAAAAAAACAAAGAAAAAAAACCCCGCGCGCGCGTCGTATAAATCACCTCAACAAGATCTTTTGCGCGTCTACTACCGTTTTGGGTTCCACCTCATGGTTAATGCAGCAGCGAGCAGCACAGCACCACCACAAGTTCTGTGGTTGTTGGGGGCCTTGCTAGTATGCTAAGACGCATGCCTTGATAACCACCACGAGTGTGAGCGAGGGAGGGAGGGATGGAGGTGTGTCACACACATACACTTGCCTTGCCTTGGTTTGGCCTCGTCTGCTGCGGTCTTTATGGCATGTCCTGGCCGACCCTAACTATGTCCGGCCAGAATGATCGGCGCTCCCCCCTCCCTCCTTCACCGTCGGTCTTGTCATCTCATCTCATTTCCCACCCGTCCCCCCCCCCCCCCCCCCTAAATCTCCCCCACCATTTCCTACTCCTACCGCCGGATTTACACCCAACACCATACACACCTGCACACACAGAGACATACAGACTCACCACCGAGCACATACCAGACACACATATGCGCACTCGGGCACATCACATGCACACACCGCGCGCACGAACGCACGCACGCCGGAGCGCCGCGCACTAGCACACACACACGGCAACTACACAAACACGCAACACACGCACGCATACGCGCACGCACGCACGCACACACACGCGACACACACACACACACACACCACACACACACACACCACACCACACACAGACACACACCACACACACACATAACAACACACACACACACACACACAACACACACACCACACCACCACACACACAAGGGGGTTAAAAAGGGGTGGGGAGGCAGGGGGCGCGTGCAAAACCGTCAGACATACTCAACACAGACAAACAATATAAACCTACCGGAACCGGTGCGCTTGCGAACACACACACACACACACACACACAACGCGCTCGCGCGCGCGCTGCAGCTCGCGCATACAACACACCACACACACCACACACACACCACACACACACACACCACAATTTAAACAACGTTCTTGTCCCCACCCCCCCCCCCTCCCCCCTCCCCTCCCCGCATAATGTGGCTTTTGAGATATCTGTACACATAAGAAATCAGACCGCTGTTCCCGTAACAACCTCTGAACTTTGTTCAGTGTCGGAGACAGAAAAACCTGAAATATGTCTTTGTTCAAACCTGAGTAAGCTTCTCCTCCCTGCTTCCTCTTCTCAACCTATCCTTCGTACTCTCGCCTTTCTCTTTCTCTCCCCCCCCCCCCCCACCCCCCCCCCGCCCCCCCCCCCCCCCCCCGCCCCCCCCCCCCCCGCCCCCCCCCCCCCCGCACCCCGCGCCTCCCTATTTACCACCCTATATCCGTTCATAGAAGAATGTGCCCATTCCATTTTGGGGGATTAAAAGTTATTGCCATATATACACCCCCCCCACCCACACACATACACCCCCCCCCACACACACACACCGCGCGCACGCACACATGCACACACACAGCGCTCGCGCAGCGCACGCTGCACACGCACCATACGCACCCCACGCATGCACTGTACACACCCTACATACATACAGATAGAGAGAGAGAGAGAGAGAGACGTTCATCACTTTTCAGAAATTTTATTCAGTAAGGCTATCCGGCCCTTTGTTGAAGGGAATGAGCATAAACATTTACATTACAAGTAAGTAGCAAATATTTTATCAGGGAAAAAACACACATCTGCCCATCCAAACAAGGCACGACCAGCAATTAGCATGTCATTATTCTGAGTCTTGACGCTCATATCGACGCTTTATCATCAAAAAACATCCTAAATTTCTGGATAACGTTATACACCTATTAGAGCTAAGTAATAACTGTAAACGAAAACAAGCATGGGCGCCTATAATATTTCTGTGGGATAAATTTTTGGCGAATATCTTTTAAAGCTGGGCAAATGAACAGAAAATGTATTTCATTTTCTTCACCTTTGCCCACACAATGGACACACTACAACACTTTGTCTATGTTGTCTGTATCTTATGTAAGAAATGAGTCCTTATCTCCAGAAACTTCCAAGTCTAAATTTATGAAGCAATTTGATCTTTTCAAATACATGTTCCATATCGAATTTCAAGTAAGGCTGTCATCGACGATGAAAACTAGAACAATTTCTATACAATTTGTATCATTCACTAGTCTGGATATGATCGTCCCACATTTGCCATCTACAGTCAATTAGCCTTTGTTGAAAAATACGAAGAAACTGATTTTGATTTCCAACCCCTGAGCCACAGCCAAACATTCCCCAAATCCGTGTTTACACAGAAAATAGACGCATATTTGAAACCCAGTTCGTTTTTCCCTTTAAATTCAATTCGAATATCATTTCATAAGACTTACGAGACAAATCTACCATTATCCATGTGTAAAAATAAAAAGCTTTAACCATACCGACACACATCTAACGGCTGAAGTAATGAACAATGGATATCTGTTTGGATTCCCCATACACCAAATCATTAGAAATACGCCTGTCGAGACCTAGAAAAACTTCTTCAAAGCAAATAAAATGCACCGCCTCACAATGAACGACAGCGTTTTCTTAAACCCCAAATTTCTGCCCCATACATCAAAATAGCGCTGTATTGGGAATCAAGATCTTAACGAATAACTCAAGTGAATTATTGTTTAAAGCATGCAATCTTTTTATCACGCAAATAAAAGCATTCTTTGCCCTACATGCAAGGTCTTTGCAAGCAAAGCTAAAACTTAGACGAGTAGAAAAATAGATCCCCAGTATTTATACACATTCACTACAGGTATAACACAGTCCATCACACATCCATCTTTCCCTCGCCGATAAAATATCCTCCCTTTCGAAATACCACGATGTTGCTTTTATTCATGTTCACTTTCAGCTCTAATGAAAAGGCAGCCCTGTTCAGATTATTTAGCTGACGTTGTAAGCCAACTATCGTTTCTGAAACCAGAACGATGTCATCTGCTAAATTAGGATAAATAATTCTGACACACACCATCTGGAAATCGTCCATCATGAAGGCCATTGTTAATAACCTCGATAGCAACCTCATTAATATACATAGAAAATAATGCAGGGCTACACACATCACCTTGTCTTTACTCCAGCGGTACAATTAATAAAAGTCTGTCAGACTGGAACCACTTCTTATCCTCGTTTTGGCTACTTGATACATAGCTCTAATACAACTAAATAATTTTCCCCTTGACCCCGTTTTTAAGTAATACTGTCCATAAAAGCCTTTCTGTTAATGGAGTCAAAGGCTTTTTCAAAGTCAACTAAACGCAACATAAAATTTACGATTTAAAGAAAATTGCTTTTGAACAAACGCAAGAAGAGTAAAACATATGATCGACAGTAGAGTAACCCTTTTTTAAACCCAGCTTGATGTTCTCCCGTGATATTATTACATTCAATCCACTCCTGTAATCTGCTGTTAATGATAGTGCTATATATTTTACTGCTAACGTCAACCAAAGAGATGCCTCTATAATTATTAGGATTGTTTGCATCGCCTTTCTTGAATATGGGAAAAGTTACAGACTCTGTCCAGTTATCTGGGAAGATACCATCATCAAAAATTCTATTGAAAAAAAGCTTGTAAAAAGTCGACAATTTGAGCTCCAGCATACTTAAACAATTCACCAATAAAAGAATCAGGTCCTGCCGATTTGTTAGTTTTAATTTTCCGAATGGCGAACATAACTTCCTCTCTAGAGATGGGGCGATTGAAATATTCAACCTCTCCTTAATCGGTGTCATCAAAAAGTTCATCATCACCTGAAATATCTTTATCGAACAAATGCTTAAAATGCTCACACCATGTCTCCACAGGGAGATATTGTTCTTTGGATGTCTTCTTTTAAATGAAACTCTTTTGATAGTTTTCCAGAACTCCTGCTGTGACGGAAGAGATCTAATCATATCGTCTAGCAAATTTCTATTGAATATTTTCTTTTTCTGCTTCAAAAGGTTTTTATATTCTCTTCTTGCAATAACATACTCAACTCTGTTGCCATCGTCTAGAGTACGAAGCCATACTCTCAGTAATTTTAGCGCTTTTTTCTTTTTTTGTTACAAAACAGACATTCATCAAAACCAATCATCCATCCTTAGCACAGTTCCCTCTTTGCACATATTTTTTCATACATTCAGCACTGGTTTTGATACAATCATTAAACACCTTTAAAGCTTTATTTACATCAACATTTATCAATCCGAAAGCCTCATTAAATTTTGAGCACATTTCCGCCTGGCACAAAATTGTCTCTGAAAATCAAGGCATAGTCATCATTCCACACAAACTTATCGCAGACAGTGGCCTCAACAGTCTCCATAGTTTTATCGTCATTTTCTGTTGATAAGTCAATGTGAAATTCAAGAGGTAAATGATCAGATTCGATCCGTTCAGAAACAAACAAATAACACAAATCACAAAAACTGGAGAAAAAAAGTCTTTAGATACTAGGAAAATAATTATTTACGCTGCTTCCGCTGTCTGTTATGTATGTATAGCAACCATGGCGGTCGCCCTGACATAAACCATTCATAATGCACAAATCAAAAAGCAACGCAGAGATTCAGCAATAACTTACCATAATTATTCAATATGTTATCATGAGAAGAACGGTCTGTGCAAAGGTGGCTGACTTTTCACTTGCAAACAGGAGAGAGAGAGAGAGAGAGAGAGAGAGAGAGAGAGAGAGAGAGAGAGATAGAGAGAGGAGAGAGAGAGAGAGAGAGAGAATACACACACACACACACACACACACACACCACACACACACACACACACGCACGCACGCACACACACACACACACACACACACACACAACACACACACAC
>JADBJO010005792.1:110000-115000 GCA_016801955.1 Conus betulinus | reverse complement strand
TTCCTTTTTCATAATAATCCCAAGAGTCTATAATCCTCCCAGCGTTACAAGCAAGGCCCTAAATACACTGTCTACCTGACGCTGCTAGTGCTTGGTCAGTTTGAATTTGAGCAACATTCTCAGAACCCCGCATCATTAAGGTGGAGGACCTCGATCTGTGTTGGCCCAGCTTTTCCCAAACCACTGAGTATGAGCATTGCTTTCTGGTCCGCAGGCAAACTCAACGCTGGGAGAGGCCCCGGCCAGGGGCAGAAAACCCTAACAATGACTCTGATTGGTAAGTGCGAACCACGACCCTCCCAGCAGTCCGGACGTTCCGCTTTCCGCGAACGCTAACCATCTTCCCCAGCGCGTGGCTGGTCCATTGGCCACATCTTTTGTTGTAAACACGTACATGCAATCGCAAAATATGGCACCACAACACACCACCAACACCCAACACCACCACACCCACACCACACACACCACACACACAACTCACACAAACCAACCCACCTAAATCCCTCTAACACTCGGTTCCAAAACTGTTAGGTGACCCAACATAACTGCATGACATGGTTTTTTCCTTTGTTTCTTTGTCGGGTCACGATGAGTCATCACCATTATACTTTGTCAGGAGTCTGCAATGCTTCTATCCGTTCACGAGTTATCTAGCGTTTTGTTTTATGTTTTTTTCTATAGTGCTGCAGAGGTTGTGGGGGTTTTGCTGTTATCTGGGGGTCACAACCTATGTTAAGAGGCGAGTCCACGGTTTCTGATAAATCCCACAGAACGAATTTTCACAAACACAAATTTATGACGCAATGAGAGGATTGAGACGAACCAGGAGGGTGGGGTTGGAGCAGGGTTTAAAAAGGAAGAGAGACGATAGAGAAGAGAGAGGTGAGGAGAGAGAGGAGAGAAGGGAGAGAGAGAGAGAAGCAGAGAGAGTAGGGAGGGAAGGAGGGAGTACAAAGGAAAACACTTGGCAGAGAGAGAGAGAGAGAGAGAGAAGAGAGAGAGAGAGAGAGAGAGAGAGTAGGAGAAAAGAAACCGAAAAAACGAGGCAGAGGAGCGAGAGGCTAGATAGAGATAGAGAGAGGGGAGAGAGAGAGTAGAGAGATAGAGAGCAGAAATAAAAACAAAGACGAAAAATAATAAATAAGGCAGAGAGAGAGAGAGAGAGAGGGACGAGTAGGGAGAGAGAGAGAGAGAGATAGAGAGAGTAGAGAGGAGGCGAAAAAGATAACGAAAAAAAAAAAACCTAGGATAGAGGAGATAGATGAGAGCAGAGAGCATAGGAGGAGATATAGAGAGAGATTGTATAGGAGAGTAGAGGAAAACAACCATAACAAAGACGAAAATAAGAAAACGAGAAGATCAAACAAGACACAGAGATCGAGAGCAAGGAGAGTAGCATAGAGAAGAGAGGTTAGTTAGAGGATAGAGAGAGCAAATAGAGAGAGAGAGATAGAGATGAGAAAGAAAAACCCAAAGACGGAAATAAAGAACCGAGATCAAGCAGAGAGAATGAATTTCTCTTTCGATCAGCAGGCCCTTTATCCGCGCTTCTGATGGGGCCTCAATCCCCATACATTTACAAACGCTAATCACCACACTTGTGAACATCATACAATATCTACATTGCAAAAGAAGAAGCACAGTACTTAGTTGAAATCTGTTTCCATTTACATCCACAGGCAACGGGTCTTCTTGCACAGGCTTTATTATATAAAGTAATCGAAGAGATGAGAGAGAGAGAAGATAGAAGCTACATACAACAGATAGAAGACGACAAGATAGAAGAAACAGACAAGAGAGACAGTGCAGACAGCAGGACAGTAACAGACGACCAGACAGACAGAGAGAGAGAGTATAGAGAGTAGAGAGAGAGAGAGAGGAGAAGAGGGAGGGGAGGGTAGGAGGGAGGGGGGAATGCAGGGAAATTAATCAGAGATTAAAACAAAAAAGTGCATTTTGGTGCCCACCACCCTCCTTTGGCTTGAGGTTGTGTTAGTTGTTGCCTTTATTATTGGTTTTTTTGTGCAGTTTTTTTTGTTGGGTGTAAAAAAAAAAAACGACTTTGGTGGGGGGTGTGGTTGGCTTGTGGGACCCGTTTTTAATAGCTCGATCAGAATCGGAAAAGTTTCTATCTGTTGAGAAGGTGATTTTCCGGTTAGTGATTTATTTAAAGCCCATAACCCCCAGACCGGGCTACAAGAACACATCCTGTGCAGTTGTAGTCTACGTATTCTATATCTCCACACCGCCTTGCCGTTTATAATCTTAGGTAGCTAGTGACAAACAAAAAAAAAAGGCAAAGAAAAAAACCAATGGAAAATTAAAAAAAAAAAAAAAAAAAAAACCTTCGTCTCCATTCTCCTTCTTCCTCCTCTCCCTCCCCCCCGCCCCCCCCCCTCCTCCTCCCCTCCCTCTTCTTCGTTCCCTCTCTCCCCTACCTCTCCCCCCCCCCCCCCCCCCCCCCCCCCCCACCCCCCCCCCCCCCCCCCCCCCCACCTCTGCATCCCCTTCCCAAAACCACCACCGACCCTCCACACGGTCACGGCTCGGGTTACGTTGGCCGTCAACATCATCTAGCCCTCCAGGGGGCAAACTTGGAGAATGGCGGGCTGGCTTGTGGCCAAACTCCAAAGTAAAAGAAACCTTGGCTCGGCGTGTCGGCCGCCGCGCATGTAATTTCCTTATGCTCTTCAAAGCATTGACACTTTGTTTATTTTTTGGTCACTTCAAACTTCATATTTTATTGGGAATTCCTTTTTCCGTGAAACCTGGTTATTTTTTTTTTTTTTTTTTTTTTTTATTTTTTTTTTATTTTTTTTTTTTTTTTTTTGCTTTTTTTGTTTTTGTTTTGTTTGTTCTTTGTCCTTTTTTTTTTTTTTTTATTTTCTTTTTTTTTTTTTTTTTTTTTTTTTTTTTTTTTTTTTTTTTTTTTTTTCCCCTCTTTTTTTTTTTTCTTTGTTTTTTTTTTTATTATTTTTTTTTTTTTTTTTTTTTTATTTTTTTTTGACAAGGGGAGGGTAGATTTGTGGAGGGGTTGAGGGCAGGAGGGGTTGGTGTGGCGGATAACGGTTTGTTAGGTGGGGGGGTGGGGGGGGGGGGGGGGGGGGGGGGGGGGGGGGGGGGGGGGGGGGGGGGGGTGGGGGGGGGGCGTGAGGGAAGGAAGGGGGTGGGCTATGTTCAAGGTGAGGCTTGTGTGGGGGGTGTGTCGAAGGTGGGTTGGGTGGGGTTGGTGGTGGTGGTGGTCGGTGGCGGCGGCGGTAGTGGTAGATTAGGTGGGGGTTTTGGGATGTGTCGCCTATTTTTCATTATTTAGCTTAATTAATTTTCAAGTGTTCTGGGGGGGGTGGGGGGGAGTTTTTTTTTTGTCGGATCTTTTTTTTTTTTTTTGTGGTTTTTTTTTTTGTGTACTGGTCTGATGTGATTTTTGTGTCCATCTGTGCCTTCACCCCACTTTTTGGTAGGGGGGAGGGGGTGGGGGGTAAGAGACTGGAGGCTTGCTGGTGATAGGGATGGGTGGGGGGGGGGGGGGGGGGGGGGGGGGGGGGGGGGGGGGGGGGGGGGGGGGGGGGGGGGTGGGGGGGGGGGGGGGGGGGGGGGGGGTGGGTCGGTGAGCACTAGAAGGGGTGGAGGTGGGTGGGGAAGGAGAGGGGAAGAGTGTTTATGTCGGGGCAGAGAGTGTTTCTACATCTTTTTGGTTTTTGGTTGTTTGTTGATGTTTTGTTGTTTTTTTTTAATACGCGTCCTACAAATTCCTTAGTCTATAAATAGCGTTTTGGTTCGTTCCGGGTCTGTTCTTCATTTCAGTTTTACATTTTGAAAAGGCGTGTGTGTTTTGTGTGTGTCGTGTGTGTGTGTGTGTGTGTGTGTGTGTGTGTGTGTGTTGTTGTGTTGTTGAGCGTGCGTGCGTGCTGTCGGTGCAATGTGGTGTGTGTTGGTTGTATTGGGGTGCTCTGGCCGACGCGTGCGTGCGTATCCGGGTATGCACGTGTATCTGTACATATGGAGACCAATACATTTAACATTACATGATATTCAATCGGGGACTGACCTCGAAAAAATCCTTTCAAGAGAACGTTACACTATCAATGAAACACCACACGGTACGGGTGGGGGGGGTTGGGGGGGGGGGGACGGGAGGCGGGGAGGGCACGTGGGTCAGGGGGGGGGGCACAACACCAACAACACACACAACACGACACAACAACACACACACACACACGGGCGCACCACAAAACTGAAATCATGAACAAAACACACCCACAACAATCACGCAAACACACGACACACCACACAACCAACACAACGAGCGATGCTCTGGTCACAAGCACACACCCACCACACCAACACACAGACGCCGACAGCCGAGCATGTGCTAATATATTTCCGTCCGAGGTTGATTTCCTCGAACCGTTCACGAGCGTCCTCAGTCACAGCGGCTTCAGACCTTTTCGAAAGACGAAGTGTGAACGCAAGCAATGACCGGCTAATAACGAGAGAGAGTTTTGAGATCGTGCAAGAAAGGCGTGAAAAGTGTAGAAAGACACGGCGTGTCTGAACAAGAAGAACGTAAAGCCCGCAATGACAGACAATACAGCGCTAACCCAATCATAATGAAGAGAGAGATATCCTCGATAGATCGAACGAATGCACCGACCAAAATACGACCAGAAACAATCGAGAACGAAGGACCAGACAGAGAGCCACAACAGAAAAGCCATAACCGAAAGAAAGAAAGCAGATGAAGAAATGAACGAAAGCCCGTATAAAGAAAGAAAGTAACCCACATCCGACAGATAGACAAGATAGATAAGCCCTCTCTACAGCATTACTAGCCCGAAAGCCCTTGCATACCCCCTGCAACGCACGAAAGCGGACAATTCCCGAAAGAAAAAAGACTAGACATAAAGAGCGACAAAGCTGAAGAGAAAGCAAAGACCCTTCTCAAGAAAGATCACAGAAGGAAAGACCCCCTGAAATGCCTACGAAACGAAAGAGAGAAA
>JADBJO010005792.1:87500-90000 GCA_016801955.1 Conus betulinus | reverse complement strand
TGGAAATCCGTGGCACCATTTTTAACATCCTCATCCTCATTGACCAGCATAAAAATGTCTCAATATTCTGTCGCCCTCGTGCCCTGCTCTCATGGTGACTGGTTTTGATTACATCTCCATGTCTATGCCTTTTTTTTTTCCCCTTCTGTCAGGGCCACCGGTATCGGCAAATTCGTGGGGACTGTCGTTGGACTAATGTGGCGGCGCCCCTCCGAAGAGACAGCTATCTCGCGCTGGCTCCGCGACAAAGCCATTACTGTCGTCAGTAGAGGGACTAGTAAGTGGTGTCCTCCGAATGTTAGATCTGAACATGCACCACTGAACACCACCAAAGTGGCTGAGCAGCAGCGCAGTGTCTCCTCCGGTGGGTTGCCTCCCATGCAATACTGAACATCACCAAAGTGGCTAAGCCGCGGTGCAGCGTCCTCCTCCGATGGGTTGCCTCGTGGTGACTTGACATTGACCGTTCCCGGTGGCCTGTCAGTTCCCAGACTTTGGCGGGACGGACCAGGCTGCAGCTGTGGATGGGGAGGAGAGTGGTAAGGGGGTGGGGGGGGGGGGGGAAAGACAGAAAGATGGGTGTGCAATACCACTGAGGTGGCACCGAAGATGACAATTTCTCCACCCCAGGTCAGGGTGATTATAGAATGATCAAAACCCAGCTCTCTGGGCAAGAATATTTTTTCAAAGTAACACAAAAGAATGTGATATAAGGATTGACGAATCCGTTAAATTGTGGTGCGGATCCGGGTCAAAGACAGAATCCAAGATTCGTCAGCAAAAGGGGCGCAAGCACTTTAACCAAGTATAACTATCCGTCTTGGGAAAGCGGTTAGCGTCGCGGACTCCCGGCTGTAAGGTCGTGAGTTCGACTCCCATCAGAGCCATTTAGTCGTGACAGTTTTCTCCCTTGACCAGCTCATTGCTGAGTTGAGTTTTGTATGGGCTCAACTGAAAAAAAAAAAAAAACAACTGTTACCTCACAGTCGAATTTCATTGTTTTAAGGGACACCTTTCTGACAGCGTTGCTTAAATCACCTAACCAACTCTGCAGGAGTGTGTATCTCTCGGGCCTGGTTGATGCCGTGATATATTATCATAAAAGTAAGCGTAGAGTAGTACAGCGCTCTCATGCAGTCTCAGACCGGAATGCAAACCTCATTGCATCATCTTCATCATCCTCATCCTCTCATCGATCACAATGAAACATTCTGTGGCTTTTCGTGCCCTGATCTAATGGTGACCACAACTTTGATTTCCTCTCCACATTGACGCCCTTGAGGAATTCGCTGGGGGCCGGAATAACTCAGTTGGTCGAGCGCCGGACTCGTAATCCAACGGTTGCGGGTTCGAATCTCCGCCGGGCCGTGTCGGTACAGGGGGATTTTTCCCTCGGAGTTAACATTAGTTCTGACTCCATTTCCATACAGTCCTTCGAATGAGACTATAAACCGAGGTTCCCGCGAGTGAACGCACGCACAACATCTTGCACACATGTAAAATCCCATCACCAACTTTCGGAAGAGAAGGCCAGTTTGGCCGTTGGTATGGATGACACGTTACACGTAGCATACACCTTCCCTGAAGATGGAGTCTGGCTGCCTTAATGGTGGGATAAAAAAAAAAAAAACGGTCATGCACACAAAACTCCACTCCCTTTGTTGGGTAGATGGGATTAATACTTGTCTGTCCAAACAGGGAGTGTCCGCAGGAGTATCAGCCTGCGTACGCAGAAGAAGAAGAAGAAGAAGAAGACTTCGCGTCACGGTCGTCGGTACTAGCGAAGTCAAGAGGACTGTTGTTCTGGACAGACGTCGTAACGCGCTCTGGAGGGATCCGCGTGTTTACACTGGCCTCGCGTCTCAGCAGTTCTTGCCTTCAGTATGGGGTTGAGGAGGTGCAGGTGTCGTGCGTGTGTTGGATCAGAACAGGCACCACCACTGAACACCACCAAAGTGACTCGGCAGCAGTGCAGTGTCTCCGCTGGTGGGTTGCCTCATGACGGCTAGACATTTGCTCGTTCCTTAGGCACCGGCCCGAACAAGCCAGGTTGTGACTGTTAACGGGGGTGGGGGGTGGGGCGTGGGGGAAGGGGGGAGGGGGGGAAGCGGGAGAGGGGGGGTAGGGGGGGGGGGGGGGCGGAATGAGCGGCGTTGGGAGCAATTTCAATAGAAATTGGTGGAGGGATCGAATGCCCATTGCTTTAGGTCAGAACAGACGCATTGAATTTTGGAGCGGATCCCTATTAAAGGATCAATTCAGGATCTGTTTCACCTCTAGTGGTATCTCCCAAGAACCCTGATAGTTATTCATTCGCAACATACGGCCCCAACACTGGCAGCGACAGACTGGAAGTGGTTCTGGCGTGGATTTTGCCTTCTGCGGTGCTAGAAGAAGTGACATGCAACGGTCTGAAACCAGAAGTCTTCACCGGCAGCGGTACACTTTTACAGTGTGGGGTCTCTTCCATCACCGCACCTACCATCACTCTCTCTCTCTC
>JADBJO010005792.1:77500-82500 GCA_016801955.1 Conus betulinus | reverse complement strand
GTTTCAAATAAGGCATTATTTGATTGTAGACGGCAGGAAAAAGGGATTCCCATAACCAAACGAGAAGCAGATTTTCATTTGAGAAGATTGTTTTAAGTTTGTTGCTGTTGGTGTTGTCGCACCCTGGCTAAAAGACTCCAGGGATCATCCGAACAGCCGAAGCACTTCAACACTATGGTACAAATGCATCAGCTGGGGATGAGAACATGACGTGTGTGACCGTTTTTGATTACCCCGCCACGTGGGCAGCCACACTCGAGGAATTTGGAGACTGATGGTGTTATGCTAGGAGCTTATCACAACTGAAGACAATCCCCGCATAACTGTGCAGCATAACAACGTTTTGATGTAGCCTTGGTGTTCTAGCCAATGTCAATTGGTCTGACACAGCCTTAAGCCAAAGCGTATTGTTTTCAGTCAAACATTGAATCAAAAGTATACGTTTTGTAAGAACTGTCTGAAACAAGATTAGGTCCGGAGAATCTGACAAATCCCGTGCATACTCAGAGATGCAAATGTGCTGGGAATGGAGATGCCACATGTCGCTTATGTAGTTCAGCAAGAGAAGATGTCGTCCGTTTTGTGTTTAGCTGTTCTGTGTTAAATAACCTAACAAGTAAATCTAGTCCCTGTAAAAGTTACAGCAGTTCGTCTAGTTTTCGTGTACTAGTTGTTGCTCAACAAACAACAACCACAAAGAAAATATAGCAAGAAGCTCCGCAATCTACCTGTTTTGATAATTTCAACGTATCAGGGCTCATTCTCAATACGTACGCGCGAAGTGAACATATTTGTACATTTTATCTAGTTACAGCGAACATAATACTGTTAGTATGATTTTGATTTTCATGTTGTTAGCTCTACCTCGTGGATTTGACCCCTTCAGCTGAGGCCAAGGCGTCTCAAAAATCAATAAAAATCCTCTCTCTCTCTCTTCTCCTCTCTCTCTCTCTCTTCTCTCTCTCTCTCTCCTCTCTATCTCTCTATATTTCTATATCTCTCTATATATATATATATATATATATATATATATATATATATATAAATATATATATATACCTATATAATATATATATATATAGAGAGAGAGAGAGAGACGAGAGAGACACAAGACACACACACACACACACACACACACACACACACACACACACACACACACACGACTGTCCCCACTTAACGGGCTGTACAGCTATTGGGACAATAAAAAAAGAGTGTGTGTGCGGCGTGCACGCGCACGCGCGTGGGGGGGGGGGGGGGGGGGGGGGGTGCGCCGCGCGCGCGCGCGCGCGCGCGCGCGCGGTGTGTGTGGTGTGTGGTGTGTGTGTTGGTGTGTGTGTACGTGCGTGCGTGTGTGTGTGTGTGTGTGTGTGTGTGTGTGTTGGTGTGTGTGGTGTGTGTGTGTGTGTGTGTGTGTGTGTGTGTGTGTGTATGTGTGTATGTTGTGTGTGTGTGTGTGTGTGTGTTGTGTGTGTGTGTGTGTGGTGTGTGTGTGTGTGTGTGGTGTGTGTGTGTGTGTGTGTGTGTGCGTGCGTGGTGTGTGTGTGGTGTGTGTGTGTGTGTGTGTGTGTGTGTGTGTCCCAGCAGGACGTCCTCACAGCGGTGTTTCCTGCGTTAATGAGGGGAGAGATCTTGACCCATTTTCTTTTCTCTCTCTGACTGTTGCAAAAGGTCGTATGACGTACGAACAGAAAAAGAAAAGGAAACACGGTTAGAGGCTGGCTCTCCTTTAGGGCGATACAGACAGACTAACCGACAGACAGACAGGCAGATATCTCTCTCTCTCTCGTCTCTCTTCCTCTCTCTCTCTCTCCAGATCTCATCATCTCTCTCTCTCGTCTCTCTCTCTCTCTCTCTCTGTGTTCTCTCTGCGTTTCTGTGTGTCTGTCTGTCTGTCTGTCTGTCCTCTCGTCCGTCTATATATAATATATATAATATATATATATATATATATATATATATTATGTTATGTGTTGTGTGTGTGTGTGGTGTGTGTGTGTGTGTGTGTGTGTGGTGTGTGTGTGCTCGTTTATGCGAGTGTGTGTGGTGTGTGTGTGTGTGGTGGTGTGCTTCGTGTGTGTGTGTGTGTGTTGTGTATGTGCTCGTTTATGTGTGTGTGTGTGTGTGTGTGTTGTGGTGTGTGTGTGTGTGTTGTGTGTGTGCGCGCGCGCGCGCGCGCGAGCGTGCGCGCGCTGTTTTTATGTGAGAGACAGAGAGAGCAACAGAGAGAGAGAGAGTGGGGGGGAGGTAGAACAAATGCAGGAGGGAATATGCAAAGGGGTGGCTAGGAAGAAAGACAGAGGAGGGAAGGAGAAAGATAGGAAGGGGAATGGAAGGGAAGAAAGAAGAATGAAAGAAAGACAGAAGAAGGAAGATACAAGGATACAGGACGATAGAAAGGGAAGGCAAAAAGAAGAACATAAGGCAGAAAGGACAGAAAGCAAGGAGGAATAAAACGGAAGTAGTGAACGGAGGAAAAAGAAACGGAAGCTAGGAAGAGAAACGTCGGAGAAAAGGAAGAAAGAAGAACAAGAGAAAACGAAGAAAGGAGGAAAGAACGAAAACACTTGTGACAGGAAGAAAGGAAGGAAGAACAGCAGCGAACGAGATAAGAAAAAACGAAGAAGCTAGAAAGAAAGATGGGTAGAGAAGAAGGAAAGAACGAAGGAACATATAGAAAATGGGTATAGAAGAAGGAAAGAACGAGGGAACATAGAGAAATGGGTAGAGAAGAAGGAAAGAACGAAGGAGCCAGAAAGAAAATGGGTAGAGAAGAAGGAAAGAACGAAGGAAGCTAGAAAGAAAAATGGTATAGAGAAGGAGGAAAGAACGAAGGACGCTAGAAAGAAAAATGGGAAGAGAAGGAGGAAAGAACGAAGGACGCTAGAAAGAAAAATGGGTAGAGAAGGAGGAAAGAACGAAGGAAGCCAGAAAGAAAAATGGGTTTAGAAGAAGGAAAAGAACGAAGGAAGCAGAAAGAAAATGGGTAGAGAAGGAGGAAAGAACGAAGGAAGCCAGAAAGAAAAATGGGTTAGAGAAGAAGGAAAGAACGAAGGAAGCCAGAAAGAAAATGGGTAGAGAAGAAGGAAGAACGAAGGAAGCTAGAAAGAAAAATGGGTAGAGAAGGAGGAAAGAACGAAGGAAGCTAGAAAGAAAAATGGGTAGAGAAGGAGGAAAAAGGAAGGAAGAAACGAAAAAGGAATGAAGAAAGACAATTGGAGAGAAGAAATAAGGAAAGGGAAGCAAGAAAGAAAAGAGAAGAGGGAAGAAACATAGGAGGGGAAGGATGGGAGGGGGACGGGGGGGGGGGAGAGAGAACGCAAGGTAAGATGCAAGGAAAAAAGGTCGGGGGGAAGATAGAAAGGCATGGAGGAGTAAAGAATGGCTAGAGGGAGGAGACAAAAATGGGGGTAGGCGAGACTGAGGAAAGATAGAGTGAAGGCAGATTGACAGGAGGGGGGGTGGGGGGGGGGGGTTGCTGAAGGAATAAAAAAAGGAGAAATAAAATTTAGGAAAGAAGGGGAAAGACAGAAGGAAGAGAGAAGTCGGAAAGGGGGGAAGGAAGGAGAAATGAGGAGGATGGAGAAAATGATGGGAGGGAAAAAGAGGTTATAGGGATGGGAAAGCAGGGCGGGTAGAACACAAAAAGAGAGAGGTAGTAGAGGTGGGTGGAAAGAGAGATGTGCACAGGAAGCGAAGTCGAAGAAGGAAGAAAGAAAAGAAATAAATAAAGAAAGAAGAGAAGAAGAAGAGAAGAAGAAATAAGAAGAAAGAAGAAGAAGAAGAAAAGAAGAAGAAAAAGCAGAAGACGAAGCAGAAGACGAAGCAGATGAAAGAAAGAAAAGAAGAAAAGAAAGAAAGAAAGAAAGAAGAAAGAAGAAGAAGAAGAAGAGAAGAAGAAGAAGAAGACACGAAGTTAAACAACCAAGTCATTCCACACCAGCGTGCTGGCCTGAGGCAGATATAGCAGCCCCCGTAGGAGTGGGCGGAGAGGAACAAAGGTCTTTTATGCTTCTTTTAGTCTCCTCGATATAATAATGCAGAATAGGAGGAGGCTCATGTGTGGGTTAGACCCACAGACTGGTGGAGGGAGACAAAGAACATACATGCACGCACGAACGTATGCTCGCACACAGCATGAAGCACACACGTACACACATACGCAGGCACTCGCGCACACACACACACACACACACACACACACACACACACACACACGCACCCACACACCACACACACACACACACACAACACACACGGCGTGCACGCACGCAAGCACGCACTTGCACACACACACACACACACACACACACACACACAACACAGACACACACACCACACACACACACACACACACACACACACGGTGCGCGCACGCACGCACGCACGAACACAACACACACACACACACACACACACACACACCACACACACACAACACACACATACACACACACACACACCACACACACCACAACCCGCGCGCGCGCCACGCACGCACGTAACGCACGCGCGCGCGCAACTGACCACACACACACCTACACATGCACACAAGCATGACAATCACCGCACGTATACACATACGCATGCACACACGCGCGGCAGGAGAGAGAGAGATAGAGAGGAGATAGAGAGAGGAGGGAGAGAGAGGTGGAGGAGAGGGAGAGACAGACAGACAGAACAGCAAGACAGATAAGACAGAGAGACAGTGACAGAGAGAGACAGACAGAAACAGCCTGGAGAGACACAAAGACAGAGAGAGAGAGAGAGAGAGAGAGAGAGAGAGAGAGAGAGAGACAGACAGAACAGACAGACAGACAAAGACAGATAGACAGAGAGACAAAGACAGAGAGAGAGAGAGAGCTGAGACAACACAGGCAAAGACAGTGACAGGGGAGACGGAGAAAAAGACAGGCAGAGAATGAAAAGTGTGTGTGGATGGGGGGGGGGGCGTGGGGGGGGGGTGCTCATGCGTGCATGAGTGTGTGTATGTGTGTGTG
>JADBJO010005792.1:32500-35000 GCA_016801955.1 Conus betulinus | reverse complement strand
AGAACACTCAAAAAAAAAAAAAAATTTTTTATTGTTTTTTTTTTGGGGGGGGGCGGGGGGGGGGGGGGGGGGGGGGTGAGAGGGGGGGGGGGAGGGGGAGGGGGGGGGAAGGTACAACGGGTAAATTTCAGATTGGATGTAGCGGCGGGGGGTGGGGTGGGTTGGGGGATGGTGGGTGGGGGGGGATGGGGGAGGGGTAGAAGAGATGTCAGCAGTAAATTCACAGAAACCAAAGAAGGTAACGAACAACTACCAAGAAATGTTAACCGTGAGCACACACATACACAACACACCACACACACACACCACACACCACACACACACACCCACATACACACACACACACGTCACACACACACACACACACCACACACACACCACACACAATCACAGAGGGTATAGAGAGATGGAGAGCCGGGGAGTGGAGAGACGAGAGGGAGGACGAGAAGAGAGAGAGGACGAGAATGAGAGAGATAGAGATATGGAGAAAGCCAGAGAGAGATAGAGAAAGACAGAGAGAAATCAGACAGAAACAAAGATGTAGTTCAAACAACAGACAGGCCGGCAGAACGCGACAGATTACAAGAAACAAAAATCCAAGCATCGAGTCGAAGTCAAATCATGTTGTTTATAGCTCTGCCACGACCGGAGCCACAACCCAGTTGTCACATACACATTATAGCCCCATACAGAGAACACACGAATATATGTGAAGTGACAGACAAAAAAATTTCAACATAATAACTCCCACGTCACTGGCAACCCCATGAGGCGTTTTCTGCAGAAATTCCCTTTGCAGTGCTCTCCATGACGTCCCACAGTTGTGACAAGTCTGACGTAACAGCGCAGCGGGCAATCAGCGAGACCCTCTCGCGAAAGTCACGTGTGTGTCTACAACACCTCAGCGGGATGTATGTAAAGCAAAAAGATCTGTCTATATACCACAGATAATGTGACTAGTCCCAAAGGCAGTGTGATACCTCATAGATATGAATCGCGCGTTTACTGTGTGTGAGTGTGACTGAGGTAGCATGCCTGACAGTTTTGTTTTGTTTGTTTTGTTTGTTCATATTCTCATACTTTTTTTAAAAGACACAAATGACAAAAAAATAATAAATAAATAAAAAAACAAACACGCCAGTCACCCCCACATACACATTTTAATACATATTTTCATCTTAAAAACAAAATGAAGAACACTTGTGTCCTGTGTACGTGTTGTTTGTTTTGTTTGTTTTGTTTTTTTTTACTCCCTTTAACACACACACACACACACAACACACACACGCGCACCTGAACGCACGCGCGCGCGCGCGCGCACACACCACACACACACACACACCACATACACACACACACACACAACCTCTTTAAATAAAGTGAAGCGAACCCCCCCCCCCCCCCCCCCACCCTCCCAACAAACAAAAACAAATGAAAACAAACTGGGAAAACACCAACCAACAGGCAACACACAAATCTGACAGAGAAAACAAAGCAACAGTAAATCACATTAAAAGATTAAAGATGACATTAAGATAGGACACTCAGGAAAGACAAACGGGGGACCAAAAATGTTTCCTTATATACAAAGAAAAAGACAAAGGCACTAAGATAAACAAGACCTACGAACCAAAGCTACAAGAAGTTAACCGATACCCGAGTAGGGGCGTGAAAACCCCAGGGTGTTGGGGATGGTGGAGGGGTGGGGGGGGGTGGGGGGGGTGGGGGGTTGATAAAGCCGGGTGTTGGTGTTTGAAGGTGGGCATGCAACTGATAGGGAAGTGTGTGCCTCCAGGAAAGAGAGGCATACCGAGCAGGCGTGGTGATTGGGTGGGATCGGGGCCACCCCCAACGCAAACAATCTTGTTCAAAGAGACAAACAAATGGACCGAAAAAAACCAACACACAGGCGCCCAAACACACAAATACGACAAGACAGCAACAGTAATCCCATTAAAATATTCACAGCTGACCTATCGTAAGCCACGAGAGGAACCACCTCGTAAAGAAACGGTGGAAAATGTCCCTCCTTATATACTCCCTCTCCCTCTCCAGGCACTAAAGATAACCAGACACGAACCCAAAATCCTCACAAAATTCGATACGCGTACGTAGGGCGGTGCTGTGGAGGTAACAAAAGTTAGTTTGCAGCTGGGGACGCAGGAACAAGGGGGGGGAATGGCAAGGCATGGGTAGGGGTGTGGTGCGAGGGGGGGGGGTTGGGGGTGATCAGTTTAATCATTATAGTTAATTGGGTTAGCAATTTCATGAAATGCACGAGGCGTCCACGCTACAGGAGTGGGGAAGAATATCAACACATAATCAATGAATATTCACAAACGTGACTATACGGACGCAAACAATCATCTGTTTCTAAAACGCGAAAAAAAAAAAACCGGATTGAGAAAGGTAGCATTGGTGGGAATCCCAAACTTCCTACTTCGTTTGCACCCGTATCGCTAAGATACTCCTATGTCCCTATTACGTAGAGAATTTGTAT
>JADBJO010005792.1:20000-22500 GCA_016801955.1 Conus betulinus | reverse complement strand
GTGTTGTGTTGGGTGTCTCACTTCTGTCAAAGGAGTTTATGATATGGCTGGCTAGTTCTTCGCTTGCGAAGATTAGTGGGAAGTTCCCGCCAGGGATGGGCGGCACGCCCTTTGATGATTATAAGTCCAATTCGTGATCTACAGGATCTGTGGTATTGTGGGCAGGTGTAGATCTGGCCTGCGTTGTTGGGCTGCGGACCTGGGTCTTCCCTTCTTCTTCTCTTCTCCTGGATGTTCTGTCGTCTGGTTTCCTCGAAGTGTTGGGTTCCCCTGAGTGTTGAAGCTCTCCAGCTACCTCTATCTGATGCTGACTGCTCCCAAGTCTTGGGGTTGATATCCGCTTGGGATAGTCACTTCTTCAGTTGGTCCTTGAATCTTTTTCTGTGGTGCGCCTGTATTGCGTTTGTCTTGGACCAACTCCCCATAGAATACTGCTTTTGGCATTCGAGTGTCAGGCATCCGGGTGATGTGTGCCTGTCACAAGAGGTACGTTGTGTTGGGCGACTCATCTGTGTCAGAGGAGATAATTATGTTGTGCTGTGTTGTACTGCGTTTGTGGAGATACGTTGTGCTGGATGTTGTATCTGCCTCAGATGAGATCTGATTGTTGGATGTCTTTCATTCTGTCTGAAATGTACTATGTCGTGCCGTAGGTCTTACTGGGTCAGAGCAGGTATGTTATTTGTGTGTGTGTGGGGGTGGGTGGGGGTGGGGGGTGGGGGTGGATCAGACATTCTGTACGTTCATCAGGGATGAACGGGACCACAATTAGTTCAACATATGATGTGTGTTTGTGTTTTTTTGTGTGCTATATGGCTGGTGTGGAGTTCTACTCTTCGTATTTCCGTGTTGTTCTTATTGCAGTTCTTGTCCTTTCCCCCTTCACTCTGTTTTCATCTCCTGTTCGTGCTTGTTGCAGTTGCTTCTTTTTTTTCATCATCATCTCCCTCGTCGTCATCATCTTGTTCTCCTTCTTGTTATTCTTGTTTTTCTTGTTCATGTTATACTTCTTCGTCTTCGACTTCTTCATCTCCTCTTCTTCTTCTTCTTCTTCTTGGTATGTTGTATTATACCTGTTATCTCTATCAAAAGAGGTCAAACGTGTTGGTTGCCTGACGTGTGTGTCAGAGGAGGTATAACAACTTTTCTGTTAATCACTACGTTCGAGATGTCGCACCACATTCAGAGGATGTGTAATGTGCATGATGTCTTTTCCTTGTCAGATGAGGCCTCCTGAGTTATGTTGTGCTGAATTCTGACCTCCGTAGAGGTTGCGTAGTGTGTGGATGTGTCGTATCTCCTGGCTCATCCCTAGCCAGAAGAGAACAAGAGAGAGAGAGAGAGACAGACAGACAGACAGACAGAGACAGAAAGAGAGAGACAGAGACAGACAGGCAGCAGACAGACAGACGGACGGACGGACGGACGGACAGGCAGACGGACAGACAGACATACAGACGGACAGACAGACAGGCAGACAGACGGACGGACGGACGGACAGACAGACAGACAGACAGACAGACAGACAGACAGACGGACAGACAGGCAGACAGACAGACGGACGGACGGACGGACGGACGGACGGACGGACAGACAGACAGACAGACAGACGGACAGACGGACAGACAGACAGACAGACAGAGGGACAGACAGGAGGCAGAGGTACGGAGCAGTGCATGACAGCGATAAGGAATCCCGCGCTTTCAGTCAGCAAGGCCGAGCACCACGCCATGCAGCCATCCCATCATCTCGCCTTTGGTGTCACTTCACAGCGCACCCTTCAATCCCCCGCCACTCGGGATCAATGCTCAGCGTTTCTCCACACACGATCTTTGAGATTCCAAACCCTTCATCATCAAAACATCTCCCCGTCGTCTTCTTGTCTCTCCCCCCCCCCCCTCCCTCCCCCCTTCCCCCCGCACACTTTATTTCAAACACACCCTTCCCCCCATAAACCCCACCTTCCCCTGCCCCCATCCTCTCTTCACGACCAACTGCCCCACATTTCTTTCTTAACGGTGGAAAAAAAAAGGGAAAAAAAAAAAAGTAAAAAAAAAAAAAAAAAATGAAACCGTGGTACAGCCGACGAAAGCCATCATGAAAGAGATTTTGACAAAAAGATCACAGCAGGCAACCGATCTCAACGACTATGGCGTCAACCAGTCACCAGTCGGAACTCGATAAGGACCCCCCCCCCCCACCCCACCCCACCCCCCACCCTCCTCACACACACACACACACACACACACACTTTGTGCAAGCCATGCACGGCGCTGCCCTTCTTCTGGCCCCCCACAAAAGAAACACTTCGCCCTGTGCCCCGGACTGTCAGCTCCTTTGAAGGGAGATGCTGGACCGGAAAGAAAGCGCTCTTCCTCCCTACGAGGCACAAAACGATTGCATCCTCTTTTAACAGACGACGCTTTCTTTCTTTCTTTCTTTTTTTTTTCTTCCTAAAGCGAGGGTGCAGACGGCATTGAGGAGTTGCCATGAAGGGAAA
>JADBJO010005791.1:145000-151476 GCA_016801955.1 Conus betulinus | reverse complement strand
GGTTTTCGTGTCCGTGCGCGTGTGTGTGCGTGGTGCTTTTGAAATCTGTGTGTGTGTGTGTGTTGTGCGCGCGCGTCGCGATGCGCGATGTAGGCTATGTGTGTGAGGCGCGTTTATCTGTGTTCGCGTCCGTGCGCGCACGAAAGAAAGAAACTTTCAAACAATTTTCTTCGCTGGGATGAGGAATGCCGTTTCAGTTACTAAGCTTCAAGCAAGGAGTGATTACCACGCTGGGGTTTTTTTTTTTTTTTTTTTAAATTTTTTTTTCTTATGTTTTTTTTTTTCTGCCTTGAAAACAGAAGCTGAGTTGAATGAAATTTGAAAAATGGAAGCTTTATATTCTACGCTTTAATACACTTTCCAAACGGGAGTCACAACACTACAAGCAGCAATGGATACGTCTGGAATCTACATCACGGTTGAAACTTAATCAATAAAATCTGCTGTCAGACATGTCAGCATACAGGTCGTTTGCCAGCTTGTGTCCGATGTGGGACAAGGGGGACCTTGAGGCACGCAGTCTGTGGCAACAGGTTGCAGGGAAGAACAGTGACGAGGTCACACGCCTCAATTAGAATTTTGCACCAAAATACTATGTAGCTCATGGGAAAGCGTTTTGCGGACACTTACCATACATTGATAACTGGATCAAAGAAAGTCCGAGGGGGGGGGGGGGGGGGGGGGGGGGGGAGGGGGGGGGGTTGGGGGAGGGGGGGGGGGGCAGTTTCTTTCATGCTAAAGCACAGGGGGTCAAAGGAAAGAGGGAGCAGGGAAGGGAGCAGCGGAAAGCGTTGCTGCAAAATCCGGACAACGTGCGCTGTGTCTGCTGACGATGTATTTAGCTCAGGTCGTTTTTCTTTGTTTTTTTTTTTTTTTTTTTTTTTTATAGCTTTTTCCTTTTTCACAGAAATGCAATTCCATTAAGTCGCTGTCAGATTTGGCTATACCTCCCCCCTCCCTCCCCACATCCCGCCTTCTCCCTTCCCACCCTACTTTTCGATTTAGTCGCGCCTGATATTGATGAGAGTGTATCAAGTTTTATACAGGAAACACACACGTTTTGGGTTGTTTGTTTGTTTGCTTGCTTGTTAATGTTAAGATATGTCCAGTAAACACACGAGGGCACGTTAACAGGAGTGACACGTGATGCGTGACATGTCACGTATGTATTAAAACGATCGGCAAGCACTGAAAGCCGTTGTTCCATTGATATAGTCGGGAGTGTCGTAGTGGACCGACTGTTAGTAGGTGGGGGTTGGGGAGGGAGGGAGGAGAAGGAGGAGGAGGGAATGAGACAATGGGGTGGAGGGGATCAAGTGCGGTGGGGTGTAATCTGCATGTGTGTGTGTGTGTGTGTGTGTGTGTGTTCGTGTGTGTGTGTGTGTATGAGTGTTGTGTGTGTGCGTCGTGTGAGTGCGTGCGTGCTGTGCGTGCCGTGCGTTGCGTGGTGTGTGTGTGTGTGTGTGTGTGTGTGTGTGTGTGTGTGTGTGTTGTGCATGCGCGCGCGCGTTTGTGTGTCTGTCTGTCTGTCTGTGTGCCTTTGAGTTGAAGTGGCCCAGTAAGTAAAAATGGTAAGCACTAGAGACGGGGGGGGGCACTGTGGGAAAAGGGAGAAGAGAGATGGTTGGTTCAGTGTGAGGAGAAGGGGGGGTATATGAAGAGGGCGCGGAGGGGGGGGGGGGGGGGGGAGCTGGCGGGAAGGGGAAGGGAGAGGGAGCTGTTAAGGAGAGGGGGAAGGGGTGGGGGGGGGGACGCTGTGGATGATATCAAGGGAGTGTCACAGAGTTGTCATGACCGCTGATTCCGTGTGTCGTGTGGACACTGACATGGCGTGTGGGGGTGTCATGACCAGCTGTCCTTCACAGTGTCATTGAAGAGGGATGAGACAACGCGTCACGGAAAGCAAAGGCGGCGACAACGACAACCCCCCCTCTCTCTCTCTCTCTCTCTCTCTCTCTCTCCTCTCTCTCTCTCTCTCTCTCTCTCCTCTCTCTCTCTCTCTCTCTCTCTCTCTCTCTCTCAAGCTGCTAAACAAGAAGCACAACAAATCCAACAAAATACATGTTGTCAGTTGTGTCAACTCATTCTCCCATTCCTTCCTTCAAATGCAAAGAACAACAAGACAAATGTCAAAGGATATTTGAACTGAACTCTTTATTTTAACAACTTATATGTTTGCACATACATGAAATTGTTGTTGATTTGTTTAAGTAAATACTTTGCCAAATATACGTTGAGGGATGAATGTGTGAGAAAATGAAGGAATTGTTGAGCGGAGGGAGGGAGAGAGAGAGGTGGCATTAAATGTGTGTGTGTGTGTGGGGGGGGGGGGGGGGGGGGGGGGGGGGTGGGGGGGGGGGGGGGGGGGGGAAGCAAGCACACAAAGTCCCATGTCGATTCATGTGGTGTTAGTCGTTCACCTGAGATCAAATTTTGCACCCAGATCGAGGAGATAAACACTCTGACAAACACCTATTAAAGGACACGTTCTCCACCACTTCTAGTCTGGCTTTCGCCGTCATCACTCCTGTCATGCTACCTTCAGTCGATTCTGTGATAGGCCTACTTGGTTACCTCTAACCAATCAAAATACGATCAATGGAATTCTGTTCCACCAGTGAAAAAGAAGGAGAAAAAGAAGAAATAGCAGTCTTTGAAGTTGTGTATAACAATCTATAGTGAAAGTTATTGACCATGGAAGTTCAATAATCCCCTTCTTTCAGTAATATCTTGATTACTGAGAACAGTGTGAAAGTAATTGATCATGGAAGTTCAATATCCCCCAAGTAATCCCCCTTCTTTCAGTAATATCTTGATTACCGAGAGCAGCATGAAAGTAAACTGATCATGTAAGTTCAATATTCCCCCTAGTAATCCCCCCTTCTTTCAGTAATATCTTGATTACTGAGAAACAGCGTGTCTGCTGAATGGTAGCTGTTTCGCTGAAGAATCGTGAGTGTTGGTGTAACACAAAGGCTACATTCTTGACCGCGCCTTTTTAGTATTTTCATCTGTGATCTTCATTTACACATATCATACAATAAGGTTGTCTGGGAGCTGTGTGCTGATGACAGTTCTTTTTCGCTATGGTATTACGTACATTACATCTGTACAATCAACATCACAGCAGGGTATACCACAACACTTCAGAACTGTTATAACCAAATTCACGTGGCTTTTAAATGGCGTAGCCCCAAAAATATGGTTTTGAAATTAATGATAAACACGTCAACGATAGTATATGACTTTAAGCGTTAAAAATCAAAGACAAACTAAGCTGAACGAATTCAGTCCACACTACGTTGCAGACGTCACCATGGTCAGCGAATAAAAAAATGGGAGTCACATAGTAATCCGATTTGCCAACAGTTGGCTCGCAATCTGTGTTTAGTTAATGATAAACTTGAACATTCCTTTGACGCTAATGCCAGGAAGTAATATTATTCTCCGAAGCTCACAGCCTTTCCCTCATTAATGTGTGTGTGTGTGTGTGTGTGTGTGTGTGTGGTGTGTGTGTGGTGTGTGGTGTGAGTGAGTGAGTGAGTGTGTGTGTGTGTGTGTGTGTGGTGTGTGTGTGTGTGTGTGTGTGTGTGTGTGTGTGAGTGAGTGAGTGAGTGTGTGTGCGTGTGTGTGTGTGTGTGTGTGTGTGTGTGTGTGTGAGAGAGAGAGAGAGAGAGAGAGAGAGAGAGAGAGAGAGAGAGCAAAAACAGGTATGATTGCAAAACTTTGTGTTCTAAGGCTCTGCACATGCAAATATGAAAACCCAGTCTCAAGATCGTAATTCATTTTTCAGAGAAAAAAAAAAAGTTTGAAAAAATCAAAAATACATGAGAGCTAAAAAAGAAACTTTAAAAACATACTATCATGGAAATAAAAAATCGGAGTGTATATGTACATAAATGCAGGAACCAAAATAAGAAGAAATGTAAGATAAATATCACTCACAAACGTGGCCTACACATACACTTCTCCCACACTTATACCAGACCATAGGACACAATGACACATAGGCCATACAGCCACACACTCACACATCCATACCAGGCCATAGGACACAATGACAACATAGGCCATGCAGCCGCACACCAGACCATAGGACACAATGACACATAGGCCATACAGCCACACACTCACACATCCATACCAGGCCATAGGACACAATGACACATAGGTCATACAGCCGCACACCAGACCATAGGACACAATGACACATAGGCCATACAGCCACACACTCAACATCCATACCAGACCATAGGACACAAATGACACACAGGCCATACAGCCACACACTCACACATCCATACCAGACCATAGGACACAATCACACAAAGGCCATACAGCCACACACTCACACATCCATACCAGGCCATAGGACACAATGACACAAAGGCCATACAGCCACACACTCACACATCCATACCAGGCCATAGGACACAATGGGACACATAGGCCATACAGCCACACAACTCACACATCCACACCAGACCATAGGACACAATGACACATAGGCCATACAGCCACACACTCACACACATCCACACCAGGCCATAGGACACAATTGACACATAGGGCCATACAGCCATACACACACTCACACATTCAGGAATGTCAGCGTGCAGGACATCCCTGGATTTGAAGTGACATCTGATGGAGAGGCC
The DNA here is from genome assembly GCA_016801955.1 of Conus betulinus. Lineage (NCBI taxonomy): Eukaryota > Metazoa > Mollusca > Gastropoda > Neogastropoda > Conidae > Conus > Conus betulinus. The sequence goes on along the minus strand of JADBJO010005791.1, from coordinate 146,818 downwards.
TCCATCCCTCATCAGTTCGTCACTGTCTGGTATGGTGCTGCCCTTGTAGACTCTCTTTTCTCTCTCTCTCTCTCTCTCTCGCTCTCTCTCTCACACACACACACACACACACACACACCCATTCAACAAATGCAGAGTGGCACACACACACACACACACACACACACACACACACACACACACACACACACACACACAACTGTGTCAGAGCACACACACACACAAACACACACACACACACACACACACACACACACCACACACACACACACACGCACACACACACACACTGTGGCAGCACCACACACACACACCACACACACACACACAACACACACACACACACACACACACACACATTCATAAATCGATAACCAGCACAAAAACATATCAAGGATCAAAGGGACAAACCCTCTTTTACCACCCCATCCCATTCAGATAGCTATCCTTGTGTCCCGTTCCAACATGTTTATGAGGTGCCATCTTCTTCTCTCTCTCTCTCTCTCTCTCTCTCTCTCTCTCTCTCTCTCTCTCTCTCGTAGCTATTTTCTGCTGGAGTGATGTAGATGTGTTATTGTATATGACATGTATTTTTTCTCCACTGTGTTTTATTCATTTTCATTCCTGTCGTGATTTAAGATTGACTGCCTCCCTATTTCTTGCGTGCTTTCTTGTCTTCCTCTCTTGTCTGTTTTTTTGATTGTTTTGCTATGCATCCAAGTATGTAACCTTCCCCGCAGCCACCTCCCTCCCATTAATTAATAACAACAAAACATTGACAACAGACAACAGCAACAACACAAACAACAACAACAACAAACAACTTTTTGTGCATAACTTCTACATTTATTGCCTTGTCCTATTTTGCAATGTTGACCCCACTTAGGGCGAGGACTGGATGTAAAAAAAAACACACCAGTGCTTATTCAGTTATCCTCGTAAAATAAAGAATTTTGTCTTGCCTTGCCTTGCCTTGCCCTGTTTTGTCTTGCCTTGCTTTGCCTGCCTTGTTTTGCTGTCCTGCCGTTGCTTGCCTTGCTTTGCCTTGTTTTGTCTTGGCTTGCTTTGCCTTGCCTTGTTGTTTTGTCTTGGCTTGCTTTGCCTTGCCTTGTTTTGTCTTGCCTTGCTTTGCTTGCCTTGTTTCTTGTCTTGCCTTGCCTTTTGCTTTGCCTTGTTTCGTCTTGCCTTGCTTTGCCTTGTTTCGTCTTGCCTTGCTTTGCCTTGTTTTGTCTTGCCTTGTTTTGTCTTGCCTTGTTTAGTTTTGTCTTGCCTTGCCTGTTTGTCTTGCCTTGTTTTGTCTTGCCTTGTTTTGTCTTGCCTTGCCTTGCCTTGTTTTGTCTTGCCTTGCTTGCCCTCGCTTTGTTTTGCCTTGCACCTTTGCCTTGCCTTGCCTCGCCTTGTTTGTCTTGTCTTGTCTGACCTACGGTGATGTGTTCAGTCACATCACTTGCTTCACAGAACTTTGTTTCAAATGACCTCAAGAGTTGTCTTGCAATCTCTGGAAACATTGGGACGGTAAGGCTCGGAAAGATTTACTTTTTGATATTCATCACCTCATACACTGGTGCAAGGATTCGTGGAATATGTATTGACTTTTGCTGGGTTCCCTCTCATAGTGGGTTGAAATGGAACGAAGCAGCAGAAAGGCCTATACTTGTTAAAGCTGGAGCTAAACATTGCCTCGATTGTAATTTATTATCTTCACTGAAAACATCTTTCGTCAGAAATTTTGCTGAAATTAGAAAAAACTGTGTTCACAAACAGAAATTGTATAGAAAATCTGAAATATGTAAATACTTGTCCTCGTCACATTTCCAA